>JABSTQ010003373.1:0-34399 GCA_013358835.2 Ixodes persulcatus
GCCGACCACTCTACCTCAGGGAGACATTCTAAAGTTATTCCCTGCCAGCTTTATTGTGATTAACTTAAGAGTGGTTTGGGTGCAAATGAGAGCAATGGAGGATTACAGTCAGAGCGTGACACGGAGACTACTTTATTTGCAAAACACTCTTGCCAGAAAGAGCGATTTTATGGTGCCACAAGCTCGCACCATTCTTCACGACGCTGCATTAAGCAAGAATTTTTATCCATCAAATACACGGTTTTGCACTTGCCTTACATTAACTGCATTGTGTCGCCCTTACTGCTGAGCGCATACCTTCTGCAGCGTGCAATATGCACCTTCAGATATAGTTTTCTCAACAAGATCAGGACTCACTAAATACCAGCATATATGCGATGACGGCAAGGGCAAACCATGTGAGAGAGTATACTTTCCTAGTGAAATGAAGTGTTCTTAACAAAAGCAAACGTGGACGTTCAATTGTAGAATTGTCCAGTATAGAGCAGTCTCGCGATGGCATACAGTAGCCTAATAAAATGTTAGAGCGCACGACTGATGAAGCACAGAGTTGTAAAGTGAGTGCCCAAAACACGTGCACGTAAAACCGAATACAACATTCGCCGCCCGAGGCAGTATTTTGCGAAGTTTCGAGCTCATGCATGCTGATGCCAAGTGTGATTTATATTATAAATACTGGAATTGCCTGTTCTTCGCACTATCTGTCTAATTAAGAGTAGCGTTGCATCTTCATGTATTTCATGTTTCAGTAATGCATCGTGTATTGAATTTTTAGAAGAATTGCGTTTATTATTTTTTTTTCTTGCACACCTCGTGTATTAGCCTTCAGACCTATCCTATGAGCAGTTCTTTTTGGCATACCAAGCGACCCGGTGTTTTATGCTGCCAAACAACGAACAAAGAAGCACGTTTGTGCAGACCAGCTCAACAGCTGGCGTTTTAGAGTATCATCCTCCCGTGTAAGTGTCCAGCGATGATGTGAACTTCGTGCAGGTCAAAGTTACTGATAACGAGGAAAAATATGTTTAACGCTGACCGAAACTTGATAACTTAAATGAAAGGCCGATCGCCTTATTTAAGATATACATAATAGGTAAATGCACCCCCTCTTCCCCCATTATCTGAAAGGTACTATTCAAATCCCTTCCGGCGTTTTTATCCTCGATATGTACGAGTGATTGGGAGAGGCTTAAAAGGACACTGTAAGAAAAAAAAAACATGTTTTAAACTCACTAAGGACACTATTTTATTTTAATAATTTTTCCGCAAAAAAAAAAAAAAATATATATTCGCGCATATTTACGTTGTTGGACGCAATTTAGGTGGAGCTCACGGCCAGCTCTAAGCGCGGTCCACAAATCAGTTGCCCCGCCCATTACTACTGGATTGTCTTGGCTGCTTGGCCGAACACGCTAACAAGCCTGGTGTTCCCTCTGATGTCTCCCTTTCCTGAAAACACTGCTAGTTGTGCGAGCAGACGCGCGGCAGCCTCTGGCATCGCCTGCTACTTCACTACCGTCCATCGTCATCTGCCATCCGAAGGACGCGGACATGAACGGTGTCCGTCGTCGTCCGTTTACGTCTTCGTCCGTCCTGCTATTCCGCCCCCGTATAAAAACATACACAACCCTCGCAAGACTCTACCATGAAGAGGCGTTCCAGCGTTTCATCATGCTCGAGCGACGGTCCAGTACAAGCGACTGTCAGCATCTGTCGATGTGCGGTAAAAAGCGACCGAAAGGACTACAAAAAGTAACAAAATAAATATGCTGTCAGTTCAGCTTTTATGTTCGATATTGTTTTCGCATGGCGTCCGCGAGCAAGGTGAGAGAGCGTCATGACTCACAATTAAAACGCGACTTAAAGTTATTCGCTTTGGCAGGCCAGGTGCACTGCAAAACTTGACATCTAGTGGCCTTTGAAAGCGAAATGGCGGGAACATACCTCGACTAACCTGAAGCGAGCCGAACGCCCGATTGCCTCCAGCCTCTCAAATTCTTTCCTGTGTAGGAATCTACTAGTTGTTAAACCCAAGGTCGCAATCCCGACGGGTGCACAATTCACAGAGCCGCGGGGCCGCCTTTATGGGAACCAACATCTTTACTCGGCATCAACACGCGCAAAGAAAGACATCAAGCCAAATCGATCAAAATAGTGATTGTAAGACGCTAGGCTTAGGCCAGTCTCGCTACGAAAACAAGCATTCGCCCAGCGCTTCGGAATGCGCGTACTTGTGAAAATTGTTTGCTGCAAACTATGTCGGTTGATGAGATCTTCCTTTAAACACCTCTGTGAACTCAAAACAACCCGCAATCATAAAAATTGACGAGCTCAACAAGCTACGCTCGTTCAGCACTCCGCAGACGCCGACATCCATGTTTGTTATCGTTTGAACCGGAATCTCAGGATTTCTTCGAAAACAATCATGACTATCATATCAATTATTCTTTTCTCAACCATAAAAAAAAAAAGATAGCCGATTAAAATACTATTACGACACGAAAATTCAAATTTACAACCTACCTTTCAAACGTCAATCATGGCCTCCGAGATTTTTCGCGCGCTTTGCTCCGGCCTGTCCAAACGCTCGGCTGCCCAGCATAATAAGCGATCGGTGCCAATTCTTTAGGTCTCCGCATGCAGCACTTATAACCAAGCCAGAAACGAAAACAGAATTTCCTTAAAGCGCGCTGTCAAATGTGAGCCAGCGGCATGAGGCTTCCATTTTGATTGTTCTTGTCATCAGAATGGAGACAGGTAAGTCGATCTCTGTTGGTTCGTAATTTTTATTGGAGATCGCTGGCCGAGTGGGTTAGCGCACACCAGCTCGGAGCACGTGGAACAAAAGCTGCGGATCCTGGGTTCAATCCCCACCCCTGCCCGTTTCGATCTGGATGAGCGTCGTACCGGCGTGCGGTCGTGTGTCACTACTCCGTATACCGCACGTTAAAGTTCTCAGGCTAGCGGTAGTGCTGCACTGGGCAAGTTGCTAATTTACGGTGGGTAACGAAGTCGCCATTTTCTGGCAGACTAAACTCCTGCTGTATAAACAACAATACTTCGTCTCACCTTAGCATGGACTATTGTTATCCTCGCATGCTAAAATCTCGAATTAGCTATTGTTATCCTCGCATGCTAAAATCTCGAATTAGTTGCTTTGGATGAAGCCCCGGCAGTTCCACAAGGGCTTGTACAGAGAGTGCTCCAATCAAGGCAGTCGGGCAAGCCGCTCGCGCCTGCACAGCCTTCGCAGTTTCTCCATGCTAAGATGAGAGGAAGTATAACGATCAATTTTTTCTCTTGTATTTTTTGTTTCGGTTTTCACGCTGTTTCGCTGAATAATACCTCACAATGCAAGATTTAGTGCGAATCTATATTTGTCCTCTGCGGATACTGTCTGGGCCGGCGGAACAGGCATAGAAATATGTTTTTATTTGTCGTTTAATCGGAAGAGGAAGACGAAGCGCTTCGAACAGGTCTGTGTTTTTCTCGGCTAATCTGTTTGTGCTTATTTCTATTTTCTAATATCACCAGTTTAGACAATTCTAGCTTCAGCGAACAATTAATAAGGCTTCCTCCGCTTGTCGGAAGGGTGGCTTTCGATCGGCTCGGGGTATAAACCCTGATTTGACTTCTCCATGGCTACCGCAACCCCTTCGCTAACGGCAAGTCAGAAGACTCGAACTGAGCGCTACAGTATGCCTCCTTCAACATGCGGATCCTCTATCGCCGAGCTAGAGAACGAAGCCTCCGTCACTAACCTGGCAGAAGTTAGAGCTCCTGACCACGGACCCCACACAACTCCACCCAACGCTGAAATGTTAACTAGCGACATGGAAATCGCCGACACCGACCAAGGTGAATGGCACGATGGCAAGACATCCAAGAAGCGCAAAAAGAACTCCAGTTCAAGCAAAAGCGGAGACACAGTTACGAACTCGCCTACCACGACAGTTGGCCTGACTGTAATTTTTGTACCAGCGGTTGAGAATCAGAAAATCACAGCGATCAGCAGTCTAAAACTGTCTGTTGCATTGGAACAGATGTGTCCTGAATGCATTCACGAGATTAGGCCCAACAGCAGATTAAATCTGATCGCAGTGGACACTCGAAATGGCCAGACGACCCATGCGCTCCTTGCTTGCACTAGGATCTGCACTCTAAAAAAAAGGGGGTGTATACGTTACACCCCTTGTCCCATATACGACACCCCAAAACTTGAGTTGGATGTACAGCGCACTGACGTTGTACCGACGCTACCAAATTTCACGAGCGGCTTGATAGCCGAATTGTACATCTCATTAAAATAGTTAGTGTAATTGTGACTGACTGCAAAAACAGTTATCGGGATTTTCTAGGCTCAACTGCAAAACCTGTGTGTTTTTTTTCTGTAGACTTTGGTACGCACTTTAGCTGTTTCATATGTTATATCTCACCGTCATCAACCCTCTCGCAAAAGTTGGGGCAGTCAGTTGGACGTCAGCGCGCTGTACGTCGAACTGAAGTTTTGGGGTGTCGTATATGGGACAAGGGGTGTAACGTCTATACCCCCTTTTTTTTAGAGTGTGCGGCTTGAAAGTTTGGGCGTACGAGCCCCTTCCGCGGCACTTCGCAGTAGGAGTGATCAAAGACGTCGACACTTCACTTTCTGATGCCGAAATTGAACAGCATGTGAGATCACCAGAAGGCCAAGTGGCGAGAATTCAACGGCTTGGAAAAAGTTCCATAGTAAAGATAGCGTTCAGCGAAACAACGTTGCCGAGTTTTGTTTATCTCGGTCACGTTCGCCATCCGGTGACCCCGTTCAAGGAACGCCCAATTCAGTGCCGCAAATGTTGTGGATATGGTCATCGCGAAGCCAACTGCAAGCGCCCACCTATCTGCAGTCGCTGTGGAGAAGCCCACGACCGCAACGACACGTGTTTTGGTCAAGAAAAATGCGCGAACTGCAGTCAAGCTCACGTTGCCACGTCCTCTTCTTGCCCAAAATGGCAGAGAGAAAGTGAGACCCGCAGCTACGCACGCAACCACGCAGTTGACTTTCGCGCCGCAAGGTCCGCCGTCTTACAAGAGAGGGAAACAAAACAAACGGCTGAAATTGAACAACGACCTCTACACTCACAGAACACAATAAATGAGACATCTAACAAGCAGAACCCAAGCGCCCATGGCTCTGCTGCAGCTTTAAAGAAGAATCAACAGAAGCTCATGAAGGGGGCCCCTCCCTCAAATGACCGAAAAACGCAAGTTTCAGAACCCAAGAGAGAAAAAGAAAGGCCGTCGACGTCAGCGGCTGCCACTCCTCATCCAATGTGAAAGACTACTTCCACCTCTGACGCTCCGCCAATCAAAGGAAATGCATGGGAGAGCTGGATTTCGCTTCTCAAAAAAGCAGCTCGCATGGCCTACAGCCTATTATCTTTTGTCCACGCCCAATGGGCACGAAACATCACATCATTGCTTAACATGATTCTTCCACTTATGGGAGAATTATAAACGCGGGAAGCACCAAGAAGCCGCATAAACGCATAAACCGTCGAAACTCTCCACAACGCTCTGCTCGTCGTAATGCAAAGAGTCACCGCCATAGAAAGCAACCTCCAGACCCTTTTCACCACATCCACCTCCGTCACCCCGGCTATAATCATGGACACGACCGAAATCGCTCACGACACTGGCGGCCTCTTCGATCCCTCCTCATGCCACACACATAACACTGATACAGTGATATGGCAGTGGAACTGTCGATGCTACCTCCACAAACAGCCCGTTCTTCGTCAACACCTTCGCACATCTTCACGTCCACCGGACGTACTCCTACTCCAGGAAACGCACGGTACTCCGATCACCCTTCCCGGATGTCAACCCTTCATCGCTGCCAACGCCCCCCACGGAGTCTCCACGCTCGTCCGAAACAGAACCACCGCAATCGAACACGATCTCCATGACCGTCGCACCGAACACCTTTTCATTGAACTCATCCCGCACAAAAAGCGGACGGACGGCATCTTCATCCTCAATATTTATAACGCCCCCTCCCTACGCCACAGTTGCTTTTTAACCCTCTTTAAAAAGGCCCTGAACGCCGCAGGCGCAGCCCCCTCGTCATCGGCGGCGACTTCAACCTCCCACACACAGGATGGGGCTACAAACACTGCTCCGCTGCGGGCCGTAACCTTTGGCAAGACTCCCACGATATCGGCTTCACTCTCATCACCGACCCGACTTTCCTCACGCGCCTCGGCACCTCCACTGCGCGAGACACGACGCCCGACCTTACGTTCACCAAAAACGTAGTGAACGCTCAATGGCGCAATACTCAATACGACCTCGGCAGCGATCATTCGATCATTGAAATTACTCTCCCACACCTCACAGCTCTATCGACGAGAACGAGGGAGTTCGCATTTGTGGACTGGGACGCCTTCCGCGAACATCGCACAGAAAAAGCGGCAGACACCTCGATCACCGATATAGAATCTTGGTCACGCGACCTTCAATCAGACACCCAACTGGCCACTCGCACTATCAAAACCGACGCCCCGACTGAACGTATGGACAGTCGGCTTGCCCGCCTCATTGAAGCCAAAACGTCCATCCTCTCCCGGTGGAAGGGTCAACGACTCAACAAACAGCTCAGGAAAAAGGTTGCACTACTTAACAAGAATATCGAAGAACACTGCCGAGTCCTTAATCAACAGCAATGGGCGGAGCTTTGTAATTCTCTAGACGGGCAACTCCACCGCTTCCGCTCGTGGAAAATCCTTAAACATCTTGACAATACCACCACCCGTTCACAACAGCAGGATCGTCTCACCAAACTCCTATTCACAGAAACCAAGGCGCACGGCAAGGACCACGTCACCAATACCTTATGCCAAAAGTACATCCCCTCCGGGTCCGCAAGGCCTCACGGACCATACACGGGATCCTCGAACTCTGCCCTCGATGAGGACTTCAGCGTGGCAGTGGTACACGCTGCCCTGCGCAAATTGAACAGCCGTTCAGCCCCAGGCCCGGACGGCGTCACCAACAAAACTCTGCGAAACCTAGACGACCCCTCGGTGGAACAGCTCACCGAGTACATTAACGACTGCTGGCGCCAAGGCTCCATTCCTCTATCATAGAAAACGGCCAAAGTAATTCTTATTCCAAAACCTGGCAAGCCATCTAGCCTTGCCAATCTCCGCCCCATCTCGTTAACTTCGTGTATCGGTAAGGTTATGGAGCATGCACTCCTTACCCGCCTAAATTCTCACCTCGAAGACACGTCCGCATACCCCCACTCAATCATCGGCTTTAGAGCGCATCTCACAACCCAGGATGCTATGCTCCAACTCAAGCATCAAATCCTCGATGGCAGATCCCGACACACAAAGGCGATCTTGGGCCTCGATCTCGAACGCGCCTTCGATAGCGTCGCGCACTCTACCACCCTCGAACGCATCTCCCTGCTAAATCTCGGCGAGCGCACCTACAACTACGTACGAGACTTTCTATCCAACCGACGGGCGTACCTTTCGGTTGGAGATATTCAATCGGAGGAATTCACTCTCGGATGCGTGGGAACCCCACAAGGCTCTGTGATTTCCCCAATGCTGTTCAATTTGGTCATGCTCGGATTAGCACAGGAACTACAGAAGCTCGACGGCATAGAACATACCATCTATGCCGACGACATTACCATCTGGGCCAGAACGGGCAGCGACGACCAAATTGAAACCGCTCTGCAAGACGCCATCGATGCCGTCGAAAATTATCTTCAAGGCACGGGACTTCGATGTTACCCCGACAAGTCAGAGCTCCTCCTATACCACCCCACACTCTGTGGACGCCCACCACTAGGCTCTACTCACAAAAGCCACTACGAGGAAATCCAACTCCACATGAGGGATGGTGGTACCATACCTGTGGTCTCCACCATCCGGGTCCTCGGCATGACCATCGAAGCCAACGGCGCCCTCGGTGGACTTGAACGTCGCCGCCCACACATGGTTCATGCAGTAAGCCCCGAGGGCGGCGACCTCGGGGAGCAAACCGAGAGGGGCCAACGTGTCGCGGAAGTCGTCGACGCTGTACAGCCGCCCCTTCATGTCAGCGTGAAAAAAAAACGGTGCTTAAAACAACGGGTCCTGTAGGCAGAGCAGGCAGAATGACTTGATAATCTCCGTTATCGCTAGCCCTGATACCGCGGCCGGCGTGGGCCGCTGACACCGCTCCTTCGGAGCTAGACATCGCACGTCCGTACGCTTCGGCGGCCGGAAGTGGAAATCCTCGGCCACGCACGTGGTCGCTCGCCGACGCGCGTGGCAATATGTCATCTACATATCTTCTAATAAGTACTGAGCTCGGGTGCATGAGATGATAAAAAATTATCACCCGAAAACTATAGTGTCCACGAATAGAGATATTGCAGAGCGATTATTTGAGGCGGGGTTCCTCACTGAGGGATGCCGTAAAGAAGGGAATTGGGCGTACGTATCGAAGCACCAGAGACGGGTTTCTCCAAAAGCTGCAGTCTGGCGGAGGACATGAAAGAAAGGTGTCCACCCAGTCTTGTTCAGTTTCTGGACGGCAAAACAAACTAGAGGTCGGGTACTTTTTCGATACGTAAAATTACGGCCGATATTTTACCCTGCACGAGTGTTCCAGTTTGTGCACCACCGGAGAGCTCGATCTGTTCTCTCTTCCGCCAATGTCTTTTGCTTTAGAAAAATCTGACTATCTCAAATTCTTTCCGGTCGCCACGATAACACCCACTTCTGTCTTAGGATTTCACGTTCCCTCTCTAGACCCTCACTTTTACGATCGGAAATCAAGCCTCCCGCACATCCAAACAAAAATCGTGCGTGTCAATGGCGATCCCGCGACGGACGGAACGGTCACGCTCGATGAGGTCATAGCGGTTAAGGCCTTTGGAAGCTCCCTTTTTCAACACTTAGGCGTGTGTCTGAGACTTCGGTGGGCCAGTACGAGAATTAGGGCTCACCGTTGTGATCTCAATAATCTCTTGCGCGCTCTCTTTTTGCAACACTGTACTCAAAAGGATAAAACAGTCGGTAGGATATCGAGGTTTCATTTTTCAACGGACATGCACGTTTTCTAGCCGTTCGTGCTGCTGTTTCCACACGTTGCCTTTGCGTGATAGTGCCCTTCTACGGCTAGGGTGCCTTCATGCGCGCTTTGCTTAGGGTGGAGACACCTGGCCATTTTGTCCCACACTTTTATTTTTATTTTTTGTTCAGAAGCGCGTGAAAGCGCGTGTCCCTGCACGCGTTTGTGGTGCTTTCTGTGCTATGGCGACATTTTGTTTTCGTCGATTTCTTTGTATTTTACCCGCGAGCGCGTGCTGTCGGCATCGGGTACAACAAAGGGTGGCATCACCCTAAACTGAAGGACATTGAGGCACCCTATCTACGGCGAGCCACCCATGACCTTCAGAGCTGCACACTGTCACTGTTGTTACTCGTGACCTATATAAGAACTAGTCTTCTGTAAGGTAGCCAATTGGGCGAGTTGGTAAACGTTATACATGATGAAAGCCGCTCAAACGACGACGGCGAAGTGAAGACAACAAACACGACAGGACGAAGCTGTTTTCGCAACGAAAGTTTTGTTAGTGAAATTAACAGAAAGAAAACAGCGTAGCCGACACTGATTACATCAACAAACGCGTACTTATCTATCAGGCACTGCACAATCTTTGTAGCTGAAGTGGTTCACACATCGCTATTCATATTAGCTCGCATAAAAAACCTCTATCTGACAAAGCGACCGACGGCGCACTGTCAGTCGGTGTTAGGCTGGGACTCGTGTCCAACCGGTATACGATGATGCGGCACTCGTGTCCGGTCTGTGCTTGCGCTGGCCGATATTCGTTGGCGGGGAGCTGCCGGTGCTGGGCGTTCTTGTCTGGCGGGTTTTACCCTCTAATTTAGCGCAACCCCCCCCCCCCCTCTCCCCCTTTTTTATTTTTCTTTTTATTTTTTATTTTTATTATATATACGTATATATATTGTATTTATCAATTGCCTCCAGGTGGGCGGCGAGGGCACACACTGTGCATGGGCTCCCTGCCTTTCCTTGTCGCCTGCACGCCTGGTGTGAACTTACTCGAGTGCAATAAAGAACTATTGAACTATTGAACTATTGAGCTGTCAATAAATTGTTGTCTTTCTTACCGGGGTCCGATGTTCTGATGCTATACTTGCGGCTTCATTAATATACTGTATGGGTGATTACTGATTTGTGAGGAATTAGTAAATATGCCCAATGAACTTCAATAATATTACAAAGAATATGATATATTTTTAATAAAGTGGCGAATTCGAATTGTGTTAAATTGCCACGTGTGACGCAGAATTCGGTAAGCTAAGAAAAACATTTTAAAAATCGGTGATCTTTTCTTTCCATCCTCTCAAAGGCCGGTGAGCTTTCCTCCGCATCTGCCGGTTTTTCCGTGAGCTTTTCTCCGCATTTGCCGGTTTCACGATGAGCGTTTCTCCGGTGAGTTTTTCTCCGGTGAGCTTTACTCCGCTGAGCTTTTCTCCGGCGAGCTTTTCTCCGCCGCCCGTCTCTCCGTCCTGGTAAACACTGGCTGCAAGATGCCCGATCGGTTTTGACGCAAAGCGCCAGGGAGCACATCTGGTTGAATTCTCAAAATGTTAGCCAACAGTCTCACAGAGGCCCCCGCTCGTCGTAAACCTAGAGCTGCCAACCGACGGCCTGTAGGAAATCAACAGTTCGCGTGTCCCGGTAACGGGCTAAGTTGGAGTGCGTCTGCCTCTTCAGGATGGCGCAGGCAGCCCGACGTTGCACACTTCCCAGCGCCGCCACAAGGTGTAATTGGTGCGGGTTCCATATGGGACTGCAGTAGTCCAGCTGTGGGAGCACGAGTGCAGTGAAGGGCTGCCGCAAGGTCTCGGGTCCAGCCCCTTTAGGCACACGGAGACAGAAACCCAACTGTCGGCGTGCTTTCGAAGTCACTTCCTCAATGTGAGCAGAGAAGCGAAGCTGAGGGTCTAAAGCAGACTTGTACCGTACGCATTACAAGTAATCGAATTACTTGTAATCGATTACTTTTTGGAGTAATTTTGTAATCAGTTGATTACTTTTATTAGGCAGTAATCACAAGAGTAATCTGACTACTTTTTGAAGTAATAAAAATTACTTCTAACCGTTACTATTTTTCCACGGGACACCCCCCCCCCCCCCCCCACACACACACACACCTTTTTCTGAAATGACAAAAATAAAATTTGCTTCTTTTTTCGAACGGAAAAAAAAAAGTGAAAGCCGTTTACAACTCCCTGTAACGCCGAATTGGAGCGCAGCTCTTGAGGGGGAGGAGGGAAGGGTAATTAGGGGAGGGTATACCCCTCCTCCTCCTCCTCCCCTCATTCTTCAATCTCCTCCGGGGGGGGGGGTCACGTGACCTCGGGGGGAGGGGGTCGTGATCTGTGACCTCGGGGGGGGGGAGGGGGAGGGGGGTCACATGACCCCCCCCCCCCGAGGTCACGTGACCCCGGGGGGGGGGGGCTCGCGCGGTGCATTATGGGATATTTCTCATAATGCACCGCGCGGTTACGCCGACGCCGACGCCGACGGCGACGCCAAAGGCGTCGCCGCTCAAGCCGGAAACGGGCGCCTAAGAGCTGCGCTCTAAAAAGAAAGATCTTTGCGGAGCTGTAGGAAACGAGGTCAACCCCTTTGTATTTACAGAATCGAGAAACCAAGATGACTGCGTACTCTTCCCCGACATAGATTTCTTCAACTTTTCTGTGCCGGGGACGACTAACGGCAGTGGGGAAGTGCCCCCGTACTTGACTTATCAGGTCAATACAACGGACCTCCTGAAGGACTTCCCTCGCCTTCAGAAAGTGTTCCTCAGATTCAACACTGCCTTGCCATTCAGCGCGTCTGTTGAGAGGGTTTTCAGCGTAGCAGCAGACATATTCACAATAAAATGTGGGAGAATGAGCGACACAAACTTTGAGCGACAACTCTTGCTTAAGCTTAACAAAATCTGGAACCCCCTCTGCTACCCCCCCCCCCTTCCCCAAACTGGCGAACGCCCAAATCATTAAAATTCTTCAAACGAATTCTATGCTTGAGTCCGCATTGTGAAGGTGCAACGACTACGAAGTGGGAACCCGTTTTAGAGCGCAGCTCTTAGGCGCCCGTTTCCGGCTTGAGCGGCGTCGGCGTCGGCGTCGGCGTAACCGCGCGGTGCATTATGGGAAATATCCCATAATGCACCGCGCGAGCCCCCCCCCCCTCCCGGGGTCACGTGACCTCGGGGAGGAGGGGGAGGGTAAGGTCACGTGACCCCCCGGGTCACGTGACCTCGGGGGAGGAGGGGGAGGGGGGGTCACGTGACCTCGGGGGAGGAGGGGGGTCACGTGACCTGGGGGAGGAGGGGGAGGGGGGTCACGTGACCCCCCAGATCACGTGACCCCCCTCCCCCGAGGTCACGTGACCCCCCCCCCCCCCCGGAGGAGATTGAAAAATGAGGGGAGGAGGAGGAGGAGGGGTATACCCTCCCCTGATTACCCTTCCCTCCTCCTCCTCAAGAGCGGCGCTCCAATTCGGCGTTACAGAGAGTTGTAAACGGCTTTTTTTTTCTTATTCAATGCTTGTGAAAATGTGAAATATAGGTTGGAAGTAATTCATTGTTATGAGCGCTAAAGATGTAAGTCTTCACACAATAAAGTAATCGGAAAAGTAACGCTTACTTTTTAAAGTAATGTCGAATTACTTTTGCTGTCGAGTAATCAAGTAATCTAATCGAATACTTTTTAGCCAAGAGTAATAGTAATTGTAATCGATTACTTTTTCGTAGTAACGTGTACAAGACTGGTTTAAAGCAGGGGTTTCAAACACGCGGCCCGCGGGCCGCATGCGGCCTGCGACTCCCTGGGATGCGGCCCGCAGGCAACCGGCTACGAGTTCCGGTTCCCATGTCTCAAGCGCATGAAATAGCATGCGCCATCGTGATCTCATCTCGCCGATTCATTTTCGCTCGAAAAGTAGTTCCTCTCTTTTAGCGTATTTACATTGTTTTTACTGATCTGTGATCATTTGCCCTTTGTTTCACTTTATGTTTTGCTTGCCAGCTTTTTGTAATGTACAACAATTCCGCTACTAGGCTGCAGGCGCGAGCTCTTTGTTGAAGAATGCATCTCGGCTGCGCGAACTCACGATCGGCAGGTGCAACTGCCGAAGAAAAAGCTACGAGCTCGGGATTCTCGCCTTAAAAAGTATCACCATTAAAAGACAAGTATGGGTGTTGTAATAGAAATCGACAGGAAAGCAAGAACTGCCACATTAACTTATTGTTTTTTAGATACATATTGAGTTTGGTTAATTCCTGACAGAACTGAGCAACGAGAACGACAGTGTACTTGCCCTCTTGTTCTATTAAATGTGCGAGCACGTTAGCGGGGTGGTGTCATTTTGATTATTGTTATCACATTAGGTCAGGACCCAAAGTAGTCATATAAACAAATAAAATCTAAAAATGTCACTGACAAAACTAAGCTTACAAAAAGCATAGAGCACGAGGTCTCTTCTCTTTCGAATCGTTTAACACGGCCCCCGTATACCCTCCCCCCCCCCCCCCCCCCCCCCCCTCTCCCGGTCAGCGTTGGCCCTCGACCTTCGCAGTGTGGGCTACCCGGCCCCCCCGCTCAAATGAGTTCGAGACCACTGGTCTAAAGTGACACCAAGCACCTTCGCACCTGGCTTCCAGCTGAGGGTAGCACCGTTGAGGTACAGGTCAGGGGGGGTGGGGGGTGCAGCGGACTTCGGGCAGAGGAGAACATCATGGCCGAGCACTTGTCAACGTTTAGGGGTAGCCTATTCTGGAAGAACCAGCCGTATACTGCCTCAAGGTCGTGCTGGAGCTGCTGCTGGTGAATAGGGTCGGAGATGGGATGGATGAGCGTGAGGTCGTCTGCGTAGAGCAGACAATTGCACTGTAGTGGCGCCACAACATCATTGATAAACACGTTGAAGAGGGTGGGACGAAGCACACTGTTTTGGGGCACACCAGACAAGACCCCAACTGTATCAGGCACAGCACCACGAAAAACAACATGCTGAGTACGCCCATGTAGAAAGTCTGTGAACCAGTTAAGGAGTTCCCCACAAAGACCAAGGGCAGAGAGCTTGCTTATGAGGATCTTGTGGTCTACGCTGTCGAATGCCTACCAGGTATAGTCTACAAGATCCCTTCCGATTGTGATTTGTGCTATATAGGTCAAACGGAGCGTTGTTTTAATGATAGACTAGGCGAACATAAGCTATGTGTCAAAAACAAGGATCCATATTCCGAGGTATCCAAGCATATTCAGGAATGTAGGAATTGCGTGCCATTATGGAACTCGACAACCACAATTGTAACAGAAAGAAACGACCACAAGCGCCTGCTGAAAGAGTCCATCGCGATAACGAGGCATGGGAATGCAGTGAACAAGCCATCTTTGTCTTTAGAAGTGGAATGGAAGCGGTTTCTAAATCTCTAGAATTATTGTTAACCTTAAAAAAAAAAAATTAACTTTTTTTTTTGTGTGAATGATGTGTCATTTTTGGTGACGGCAGTTTGTTTGTTGGTTTGACCCCATTGTTAGAGGTCTGGTGTCGTATCATTTGTTGAGAGAGGTTATGTGAAGATGGGTTCCCCTTCTTTCTTCATTTTTTCAACCCTATATAAAGGGTCCTTTCCTCAATAAAGGTTTAGCTGTGTTTGAGACCCTTCTCTTCCTTGTCGTCGTCTCTCAGTACCTCAGTCTCGGGTTTTTCACCAAAAAGTTTGATATACACCAGCTCACTTACACTTTTACGCTCTGCGAGAAGTTGTGGTGGCGCCCTCTTATGGTTCCCCCTTGTTACGTCATTACCTTGCAAACAACAAGTTCGATGGTGTTTGTAAATAGCATGGTGGAAGCTTGAAATCATTGCGCTCTTAAAGGAACACTGCCAACACCGTCAAAATTAAAGTTCTTTAATTCCTCTTATTTCCGTCGATGATAATCCCCTTTCTTACGTCATAGTCAGCGTTCGGCCAATCGTGGAAGGCCGACCACAGCGACGCTTGTGTTCGCTCTCGGGGCTAATAATATGATTTAATTTCGTTTTCACACTACGAAGGGCACGACTTTCAAGAGAAGGGCTTCCACGTCGCCGACGTGTTCCGTTTCTATAATATAACAGTAGGTAAAAATGTGATTGCTGGGGAAAAAATATAACATCACGGTCTGCCACCGAAAAGGAAGCGTACACGCGTTTCTCACCGAAGCCAAGCATGTGAGGATTGATCAAGATATGCCCGCTGTGGTGCAACTGTAACTCTACGACTTTGATGTATGTATTATAACGAAGTAATATTGTCGAGGAAATGAGCTCTGGATGAGACTGGTACGCGCTATTTATCTCGTTATTGAGGTCTTCTGGAGATTTGTAGAAGCCCTCGAAGATCTCAATTCGGTCCTGTGTCATGACGAGCTTAACCCTCGTCAGGTCTACCTCTACTTCCCGATCGAATGTATCTTCCACTACGGGGTTGCCTTTTACGGGCTGGCCTATTCCAAAAACGATCTCTGCAAATCCGATTTTTTTCAACAATGTAGGCGACATGCCCAGTGCGTTGTTTCTCTGGAAGCTTATAGAGTAATATTTTCCTCTTCGCTCAAAAATCGACTCGGGACCAAAGAGCTCTCGCAGGGCGCTTTTCACCAGCGCGATAAAACCTTGCTTTGGCCGTATTCGTATCTTTTTGGTGCCGTTCA
This sequence comes from Ixodes persulcatus, assembly GCA_013358835.2. Taxonomy (NCBI): domain Eukaryota; kingdom Metazoa; phylum Arthropoda; class Arachnida; order Ixodida; family Ixodidae; genus Ixodes; species Ixodes persulcatus. The sequence continues at coordinate 15,789 of JABSTQ010003373.1, forward strand.
CTTTCCTGGCATATGTAGGCCTGAACAAGTGCATCTTGTTAGATGGGCTCGTCACATTCTTGATTCTAAATGGGTAATTCAGTTCTTCTTGGGCTACCTCGTACGGTTCGTTTAATAGGATAGGTTGAGACAACTGTACATTAAACTTGCTTAAAGGGACTCTGACACCCACCTAAATTTATTTATTTTTTTCCAGGTGATTTATTATGATGTCAGAAGACTACCCAATCACTATTTTGCTATAGCGTCACATATACTTTTAATAAAGTAAAACAATTGCAACTTCTCGAAACCAAAATCGAACTGCAGAGGAAGAAGAAATATAGAGGAAGGGAGAGTTGGCGAAAGTCACGTGACTGCTGCGCAAGTTCTTTTTTCCAGTCAACGTATTTGCAACTTTTTAGAAGCCACAAAATGGGCATTATATTTCTTTTTTACAGTATTGGAACTAACGCGTTACAAGTAAGGACGTTACTGATAACGCGTTAGTTTTTTTACTAACGTACTAACGTACTCGTTAGAACCCAAAATGACTAGCGAATAAAGTAATGTCGTTATTATTTTTTTGGTATTTCCTATCAAATTAATTACCCGTTACTTGTTACTTTTGATTAAAAATGACCGTATAATTGTCTGAAAACAAAATAAGGTTTATTCTGTACACTACGTAAAAGTGGCAAAGAAACCCAAACAATCCAAACAAAGCTATGCATAAGAGGCGTCAATTCAAACTCCTGCGGAAGACACTTTTAACTAGGGATGCCGCGAACTTTTTTTAAACCGAAGGTTCGATGATCGAAGCAAGCGGTTCGAAAAATTTCGAGTTTTCGAACCTGTTAAACTAAGAAGTTCGACGCTCTTCGAAATTTCGAACTTTGCACGTTCAGGAGTGTAACGTTTTTCGAACCTTCAAACTTATTATGCTAAAGAATTCAATCCTTTTCGAACTTTCGAATTTATTACGCTGCAAAATTCGATGCTTGTCGAACTTTCGAACTTGATAGATTAAAAAATTCGAAGCTTTTCGAACTTTCGATTTTCCTACGCTAAGAAATTCGATAATTTTCGAACTTGTTTATCTAGAGAATTCGAAAATTTTCGAACTTTCGAATTCTGAAAAGTCAAACGTTCGACGAAATTCAATTTTCGGGTAAAAGTTCGAAGTTCGGCGGGCGGTTTCATTTGGATTAAAGCACTCAGGTACATTCGTAATTTTTTTTTTTCGAATTTTCATTTGCTGTGTTGCATTTGCTGTTTCGCATTTGCTGCGGAAGACAATGCCGTTTATTTCAATTTTCTGGCATGCTTAGTTTTAAAGAAATAAATCCCCGAAGGAGCGAGGAAGGACGGCGGGTTTTCGACGATTGTCGTTTCTGCCATATTTGAAATGCGCTATAGCCGAAGCTATTTATGGTAGAGATGTTGAACTTTTTAAGAAAGATCTATGTCTAGCCTAGGTAAGTGTCGTCTTTAGATATGATTATAGTTAATTAAGATTAGCTTCCAAGAAATGTCCAAACATGTGTCTACGGGCAATTATGCCCTAAACTTGGTAATTTGTTTTGGTCGAAATTGTTTGAGGTATCGAATTTAAATTAACACCACAGACAGCTACATATAATTGCCATCTGCAGAATACAAAAATAATGTATTTATTGATTTTTCACGTGGAGGAATAAATGAACTCAAGGGGGAAGATTTCTAATATTATTGAAGGTCAACACGTCAGTAAAAAAAAGCTATTTTATTTATTTATTTTTTTAACGTTTTTTGTATGTGTTTCTTTTAGCCTGCGCACATTTTGGTAGGAGAAACTTGTTTCGAAGTTCTAAGCCTCTGAATATGCAGGAATACAACACTTCCGGCGGATTCCTGATAGTTTTGTTTTTCTCCAGCTTTTCAGTTTCGCATTTATTGTTATGTTTAATTTTTTTTTTGTTTTTTTTTTTTTTACTAATGGCACAGTTATTTAGGTCTAAAAGACAGCTTTGAAATTCCGAACCACTAAGCATATGACGAGTAGTGCCTTCTGACAACGAGTTTCCGACAATGAACATCTACGCGATCTTATATGCAGTGAAACGCGACATAAATAATTTCAGATTAAACTAAGCTCGACCACGCTCTCTTTCCCCGTATTGTTTTCTTTAACATTCCGAAATATCTGAAGGGGGGAGGGGGGGGGAACTGGAGCCCCCCCCCCTCTCCCCCACCCCTTCTTCCTTCTACTGTTTTTCCTCTTCCGACGCCACTGGTGTGGTAGAACGCTCCTCGACCTCAAGTTGTGTCGGCTTCTGTGCTTTTTGCTCGGCGTTTCTTCCGTCCCGGAAAATAAACTTCCAAAGCAATTACAAACTAAAAAATTGTCAAGGTGCAGGCGAGCTGGTGCATGTTAATCGTGATGCAAAATCCTGAGACTGGTAATGAAATTCAAAAGAAATAGTGTAAGAAGAAAGAAAAAAGGGGTCAGGTCAACGTCTCAAACTCAGCTCAGCTCAGGACAACGTCTCAGTTTGAGACGTTGTCCTGAGCTGAGGTTTCAGCTGAGTTGAGTTTGAGACGTTGTCCTGAGCTGAGTTTGAGACGTTGTCCTGTCCCCTTTTTTCTGTCTTCTTACACTTTTTCTTTCAAATTTCATTCCCAGAACTGAGTTTGATGCGTTGTCCTGTCCCCTTTTTTCTGTCTTCTTACATTTTTTCTTTCAAATTTCATTCCCGGTCTCAGGATTGTGCATCATGTACAAACTAAACTTACTATATGCCAGCGTAACTCGGGCGGCGTTCGATCGGATTACTACCAGAGTGCAAAGGGGTGGGGAGGTAGTTTGCCAGATCGCTTCAAGGTTTTTCTGGGCCTCAACCTCCTGCCCGCCCCTGGCCGTTTCGAACTGGATGAGTATCGTTAAACAGTGCGTTCGTGTGATCACTACTTCGTGATGCACGTTAATGACCCTTCCGGGCTGGCGTTACAATTACTGATCTATGGTCACACGTCACTCTGCACTGGCAAATATTCCAGCACATGCGGGACACTCGTCGTCTCATTTGATTGCCTGACCAACTTCGCGCAGTCTAAATATCACACCCGACTTTTCTAAACCTGATTTCGTGAAAACCAGTGGGGCGTGAAAACGTTATTTGAAACTGAAACTGTGGAGAAACATGGCCGGATGTCGAACTTTGCGAACTTGGACTTAAACGAAATTCAAAACCTTCAAAGATTTTTTTTTTTTCATATTTAGCTTTAAAGGAGAATCGGAACTTTCTAACTTTTCGAACTTTATGTAGAAAAAAATCGAAATCTTTCATCTTTTCGAACTTTCTGTTTATAAAAATTCGAAACGTTCGAATTTTTCGACTTTAAGGTCCAAAGAAATTCGAAATATTCGTATTTTTCGACCTTTAAATTCAAAGAAATTCAAAATCTTCGAATTTTTCGAACTTCAGATCCCCAGAAATTCAAAATTTTCGAATCTTTCGAATTTTAAGTTAGGAAAGTTCGAAATCTTCGAATTTCTTGAACCTCAAGTAAAAAGAAGTATTCGAAATATTCGAGCCCGAACTTTTAGAAACCGTGAAAGCTTCGAACGTTTCGATTTCGAATCTCCACAGTGTTCGAAAGTTGCGAAATTTTCGAAGTCGAACCTTGTTGCGGTTCGAAAATATTGAAACCTTTCGAATTCGAATCTAGGGTGGTTCGCGGCATCCCTACTTTTAACGTTCCCATGACCGGGCCCAAAAGGCGCGAGAATAGGGAGTTTTTGTAGACCGCGTTCCCCGTTCCGCTAAGCTCCGAAACGAAGAAGTCGCTACTGCGCCTGCGCGCCGATTGCCTTGGCTGTAGAGTTCCAGTTATCGTAGCGGGTAGCGGAGTGCATTGCGGGACGGCCAAAAAGATCTACGAAAACTCCCTATTATTGAGGCGCGGAACTCCTAAGCGTCCTTGTGCTAAGATCACAGTCGCCTCATGGGCGTAACAACCGGGGGGGGGGGGGGGGGGGGGGCAAGGGGGGCGCTTGCCCCCCCCCCCCAGTTCTCAGAGTGGGGGGGGCAAGGCATGTGTACCCCGGGTGCACATGCCTTGGCCCCCCCACTCTGGGTGCAATGTACTTCGCTTCAAGTACCCCGGGTGTAATGTATTTATAGTACTTCACTTCAAGTACCCCGGGTGCAATGTACTTGAAGTGAAGTACTATAAATACAATGTACAGTACTTCCAAAGTAAAGTAGAAGTACTTTTTAACACACTCTTTCAGAATGCCCTTCCATTCCCTATACAGCGCTTTTTTTTTTCTTTTTTAGCTGGCCGGTATGCATTGCTTCAGTGGAAATCGGAGGTGCATCAGATTTTTTTTTTTTTGGGAAATGGCGGCAATTAATACGCCATAGAGTAATTGCTTTATTCTCGCTGACGAACCATTTAACACAATCAACTTTTAAGGCACTTATTTGTATCGGTCTTATGGCCGCCATTTCTTCGCTCAGAGAAACGACGAGATGACGTCTCGAAAGACAGCACAAGGTATACAGGAGCACCATATTAACTTCAGAGCGGGTGCTGCACTTTGTTACCTCCTTTGAGTGAGGATGTAGTGAGTATACCTCCTGTAGTGGGCAAGAATTCCTACATTGGGGAGAAGCGGGGACAAGCCCTTTCTTCAAATGCGTCAAGTCTCCTTGAGCTTCGGGATACAAAGAAACTTCAGTCTTCGGCGCTAATCCCACAGTTACTCGGCCTCTTTCGCGTCGTGTCTGTTTGCTCCCCGCGCCTCGTAACAGTGTTGTTGCAGTGGGAGGCTCGTTAAAATTGTGGGGGATTTTGGACTATCTAAATCACTTTCTTCCTCCCCCCAACCCTTTTCTACGCTACATGCTTCCCCCTCTGCAAATGTCAGCCGATCTTCCAACATCTTATCTCTGTTGATAGGCAAAAGAATCACTAAAATTCGAAAGTAATTTGTAATTTAAGTAGAAGTCACTCGGAAAGGTAGTTAAAGTAAACTACTAATTAACAAAAGAGAAATGTAATTTAAAGGTACTAAACTACCCAGAAAAGTAGTTAAACTACAGTAACTTGAGTTAAGTAGTTGAACGTACAAGTCTGGCTGCCAGGCGCTCTGCGTAAGGGTTTTCACCTATCTTCTTTGTCCCGCACACCACCACATGGGCCCCTTCCAGTATGTGGAAATGAAATTATTATTATTATTATTATTATTATTATTATTAGTAGTAGTAGTAGTAGTAGTAGTAGTAGTTGTAGTTGTAGTTGTAGTTGTAGTTGTAGTTGTAGTTGTAGTTGTAGTTGTTGTTGTTGTTGTTGTTGTTGTTGTTGTTGTTGTTGTTGTCGTCGTCGTCGTCGTCGTCGTCGTCGTCGTCGTCTTCCCAGCTGGTCACATCCTTGTCTTCGAAACAAATAAATTCTCGTTCTCTCAAGGATAGAAATGATAAACTCTAAATTTGGAAGCGTTGACGTTCCCACGCTTTGGACCAAAACAAGTGTGTCAGCGGTGGCCTAACGCTGACATGTCGTAAATTGGAAATGCGACGTTGGTTTGTGAAGGAATAAAATAACGTTTAATTCACCGGATTAACTTTGATAATTAATTACATGAAGACGTCTATTTTGCGCCCTTTACGTGGTGTGTATCCGGTCGTTCTTTTTAGAACGATGTTAAATTAACCTGAGACTACGGTAGAGAAGAAACATTAAAACGTAGAAGGGACAGAAAATGGACAGGACGACGTCTCAAACTCAGCTAACTCGTTTATTTAGTCCACCTCATTATATAGTCTCAATCTCAAGGTCTTTCCACCAACACAAAAGGACGAAGTCTATACAGTTCAAGAGCCACAGTCTTCATCACACAATGCAAGAAGGTTGACAACCTTTACAGGTCGACGCGATAGGGCAACATCCATCCACCTTCAAACTTGAACAAAAGGATCTCTTCCCCTACTATTCTAAACACAGTTTATACTTCTGAATCACAACACGCCCTCTGCACATAATAATAAAAAAAAATACACTGAAACGGTAGTTGGGCCAATACACGTAGAGAACCACACAAAGCAAAACATTTTTGCTTTGTGTGGTTCTCTACGAGCTTACTTTGAGACGTCGTCCTGTCTATTTTCTGTCCCTTCTACATTTTGATGTTTCTTCTCTACCCCAGTCTCAGGTTAATTCAACATGGTTAATATTCACCAGCTCGCCTGCACCCTTACGATTTTCTTTAGAGCGGTTTATTCTTCCCAGGCAGGTGCTATGGGCAAGGCCCAGTTCTCCGAATCTCGCTTGCGAAGCGTCACGTGTTCGAGGATATACTTATTTATTCAAGATATCTCAAAGGCCTGTCGGCATTACATGAGGGGTACTATACAGTCTGATTAACATGTACTATACAGTCTGATTAACATGTACTATACAGTCTGATTAACATTAGATGACATTAACACTAAATTATTAAAAATTACGCAGCCATTTTCTAGCGACATGCTAGCTTTGCTGTATCAGCAATCCCTCGAAGAAGGGCATTTGCCGAATGACTGGAAGCATGCAAAAATTATTCCTGTTCACAAGTCCGGTGATACGTCATGTTTAAATAACTACAGATCTATATCGTTAACGAGCATTCCCTGTAAAATTTTAGAGCATATCATATATAGTCATATTATTAATTTTGTTTTGGAGAATAACATTCTCCCCGCAGGGGGCACCTGCGAAAGTAGGTGTTTGGAGAGTGGCGTCTCCACGGACCCCGAGCCCCGCAGGGGGCGCCTGCACCTTAGGTGCTAGGTGCTTGGTGAGTAGCGTCACCACGGACCCCAGCCACTTTGGCGACACCACAGACCCTGAGTAAAAAGTGGCTAAAACCCACCCACGTCTGGCTGTGCGTGGCGAGCCCATGTCCGGGGAAAAGGGCATCCTTTTTGGTTGAGCCGAACCCGGGGTAGGTTTGGACCCTTCGGGGCCCCCCGGGTGAGGCAACACACCACTTTGGCCCCCGCTTCTCGTAGACGGGTGTCCTGGCTTGGCCCGACCAGGATGATGCAGTCAGTCGCCATTTCTTCTACTATCCCCTCTCTTCTTTCTCTTTCCTTTTCTCTCGCCTTTTTCCCATTTCAACTTCTTTGGCGGCAAGGGCTAACCTTGGGTGGCAACAGACCCCCTGTCTAGCACCACACTGGATTATAGTGCCTGGGCAGCGCTGATAGTGTAATGTCGTCAGCCAAGCCATTCTTGCTATGGCGCATTACCTATCCCCGTGTTGGGCTCCGTGGTGGGTGGCGCACCCGGGGCACCGAATTTCCTTCCCATTTCTATGGGTTCCAAGCTAAACAAAAACTCTGATCGGGCTCTGAAAAGGGCCCGCACCGAAGGCAAACTTATGAAGAACCATACCACGGCGCCGGAAACTTTTCCAAAATTTTTAGTCATGCACTCGGACAACGAGGAAAAACCGCTCGCAAAACTTTCCCCTTTCCTAGTCGCGAAGACGTTGGAGATGGTAGTTGGAAAAAATTTCAAAGCAAAGAAGCTTTTCTCTGGTGACCTTCTTGTTGAAGTCCATACCGCAGAGCAGAGTACTGCACTACTTGCCCTCAACGAAATCCAAGACTATGCCGTTTCTGTGACCATTCACCGCTCTCTCAACAGCACGCAGGGCGTCATCTCCGAGGATGACCTACTTGGAAGCCCGAACGAAGAGATCCTTGAAGGTCTTAAAGATCAGGGTGTCATCGCTGTACGACGCATCACTCTTCGTCGTGATGGCCAGGAAAGGGATACTAAACATATAGTTTTGAGGTTCAACTCAACAAGTCTCCCCACCGGAGTCAAGGCCGGCTACCTTAACTGCAAAGTGAGGCCCTACATCCCCAATCCAAGACGCTGCTTCCGCTGCCAACGTTTTGGCCATGGGTCAACCACGTGCAGAGGAAAAACGACATGTGCCAAATGTGCAAGCAACGATCACCCCACAGACAACTGTTCTAGTGACTCACACACTTGCTTGAATTGCCGAGGACCTCACCCGGCATACTCTCGGTCGTGCCCTAAATTCAAGCAGGAAAAGGAAATAATAACCCTAAAGACAAAGGAAAACTTAACTTACCAAGAAGCACGTAAGCGTCTCTCCTTCCTGCAAGGAGGCACTATGCTGGGGCGGTAGCCAGGGGGGCGGCTCCGCCAAAGACCTCTGTGGGTACACAATACTCTGCTCAGGATATTGTGGCCCCATTTCGCCCCCTTTCCTTACAAGACCAAGGGTGGATAACACACCCTTACAGACTCCCATGACGCAAACAACCGACACGTCGGTGCGTCTTGGTGGTCTTTCGCAACCCCGACAGCGTGCAGAGGAGGCACCTCGGGGCTCTCCATCCTCCTCTTCTCATCCCTCTGGAAGCGCTGCCAGAACATCGGCCACTCCCAATGACAAGGTTCAGGAGAAGGTGAAATCTAACAAGCCACCTTCATTTGGACGCTCCCAAAAGGTTGTGTTCAACCTCCCCGTACAACATGAAAAACAACCTAGTACACCTCAATCAAATGCTCTGGATGCGCCCGAGTGTAATCGTGGTGCATCCTGCTCGCATCATGAACCCCCTGGTGTACAAGGAGGGATGGCTGAATCCTGCACTGATCCTGCAGATCAGGCTACCCCTATGGAAGTTGACAAGCAACCAAAAAAGAAACAGAGCCCCCGCATAACAGGACCACCCTAGCATAATGCCAGTGAATATTGTGCAGTGGAACTGTAGAGGAGCACGCTCAAACATTGAAGATTTCAAGGATCTGATGCAGACCCTAGACCCAGAGGTGACCTGTCTTCAGGAAACCTTCCTTTCTGAGTCGGCCTCGTTCAGATTTGGCAGATGCGCAGTATATCGCAAAGACCGTCCTCCGGATGTAAGAGGTGGAGGAGTGGCTCTCATTGTACAGCCATCGTGTCCTTCAGAGCAGATTCCTTTAACCTCAAACTTGGAAGCAGTTGCTGCACGTATTTACATCGGTATCATATGGTAACTGTATGCTCTCTTTATCTTCCTCCTAATGAACAGGTCACGCTGACGGACCTAGAACAGCTAGTAAGTGAACTCCCAAGCCCTTACCTGCTTCTTGGAGACTTCAGTGCTCACAATAGACTATGGGGAAGTCAATCAGATGTCTCTAGAGGCAAAGTGGTAGAAAATGTTTTGCTAAAAAATTCAGTGAATCTTTTAAATGACAAGTCTCCTACGCATATTACCCCAAGCTTGCCTATGAAATATTTTGCCATAGACTTATCTTTTTGTTCAGCTTCTGTTTTTACGAAATTGTCCTGGCGGGTTCACCAAAACCCATATAACAGTGATCACTTTCCCATTGTCATCCAACACTCGTGTGCGACTCCTTGTGTTCCGAAAAGAGTGCCCCGTTGGGTCATTGAGAAGGCAGACTGGACGAAATTCAGTGAACAGGCCCAGATTCCTGAGGATGGCTTCACTGCACTTCATATCGATGAGGCCACGTCCGCTTTGACAACTGTCATAATTGACGCAGCAATAGTTTCAATTCCAAGAACATCATCCCGGTTACCAAAATACCCAAAACCCTGGTGGTCTCCAGAATGTACAGAAGCCGAGAAAGATAAAAATAAGTATTGGGGGAAGTTCAAGAGGTATCCTACTTCTGAGTGCCTGATCGCCCTTAAAAGAAGCAAAGCTGAGCTCCGCCGCATAATCAGAAGACAGAAGAAGAACTCCTGGTGCAAGTACACCTCGGACGTTACCCAGGACACATCAATAAAAGAAATCTGGAACAAAGTCCGGAAGATGGAGGGCTTATATAATGACACCCGACTCTCTATTCTCAAAGATGGAACCATTCAAGTGTGTTCTCCTATAGACCAGGCAAATCTTTTGGCACATACTTTCTCAGTAGTATCCAGCAAGTCTTCATATCAAAAACCTTTTCTAGCTTACTGCACGCAAGTAGAAAGAAAATCACTGCCAATAAAACTCAGTAGCGAGGAACCTTACAACAAACCTTTATCTTTCCGAGAGTTAGAGTTATCGACCCTGCATTGTCGGAATTCTGCAGTTGGCTTAGACAACATACACTATAAAATGATTGCTAACTTATCCCATGATTCCAAACTTGCTCTTCTGAAGTTCTACAACAGAATTTGGGAAACGGGGGTGTTCCCAACATCCTGGAGGAAAGCAATCGTTATAGCCATTCCAAAGCCAGGCAAAGATCATACAAATCCTCAGAACTACAGACCAATAGCTCTCACCAGCTGCCTCTGCAAGGTGCTAAAGCGCATGATAAATTCAAGGCTTGTTTTTTGCCTAGAGGCAAAAAACTTACTATCACGAGCTCAGTGTGGTTTCCGCAAAAACCGCTCCACCCTTGATCATCTTGTGTCTCTGGAGATGGAGGTTCGCTCGGCCTTTGTGAGGCGTGAACATCTGGTGGCAGATTTCTTTGATCTTGCTAAGGCATATGATACAACATGGAGGCATGGTATTCTTAGTAACCTGGTGTCAATGGGTTTTAATGGTAACATGATGATGTTCATTAAGAACTTCTTAACAGATCGCACCTTTCAGGTGCGCCGGGGAGCTGTTCTTTCTGACGAGTTTATGCAGGAAACGGGCGTTCCCCAGGGGTGCATTTTAAGCGTTACATTTTTCTTGGTTCAGATAAATTCACTCTCCCGTGAAATTTCCCGCCCCATCGAGCACTCTTTATATGCCGATGACCTTAAAATTTCTATCAGGACTTCATCTCTGCGAGTTGCCGAGCGACAACTCCAGCTTTGCATAAAAAAACGGGGCAAGTGGTGTTTTGGCAACGGATTTCAATTCTCGGCAGAAAAAAGTGCCATAGTACATTTTACGCGGAAACGTGGACTGTACCCCAATCCCGAACTGTCACTAAATGGTACACAACTCACTTGTAAAAACTCTCAAAAATTTCTGGGAGTCATTTTTGACCGGAAACTAACATTTGGAGAGCACATTGCCTGTCTTCGCAAAAACTGCCTAAAAAAAACTAAATATTCTTAAGGTGCTTGCACACACATCTTGGGGAGGACACGTGGAGTCTCTTTTGCATATTTACCGGGCTACAGTGCGTTCGAAACTGGATTATGGTAGCTTTGTTTACGGATCGGCTAGACAAAGCACAATTCGACAGCTTGATCCTGTTCATCACCAGGCAATTCGTTTGTGCACAGGAGCTTTTCGGACATCACCAGTGGAGAGCCTATACATAACAGCCCATGAACAGCCCCTACATCTTAGGAGAGAATTGCTAGGTCTATTCTATGCAGGTAGAATTTCAATGTACAAGGACAATCCAGCCTACTACCCTTGTCCTAGCCCCATCTTTCACTGAGCTGTTTGCTCGACGCCCATCAGTGGCCCAACCATTTGGAATTCGTGTGCAGCAAGTTTTGTCAGACACTAGGGTTTCTATAAGCGAGGTTGCATCTTTCCGTCCACCACTCCCCCCTTGGTATGACCCAAGCATTTCTTGTGATCTGCGGTTAACTGAATTCCAAAAGCCATATACTGCACCTCTAGTGTACCAACAGTGTTTCTTAGAAATCCTTAAAGAGTTCAAGGACTACCGGATATTTTACACTGATGGTTCCAAAACGGGGAATGCTGTTGGAGCAGCCTTTGTTTCTGGGACCACCAGAAATGCTTTCCAGTTGTCTCCAATAGCATCTGTCTTCACATCTGAATTGTATGCGATTGTTGCCTCGCTTAAGCACATCAGAAAGTTCCGGATCAAGAAATCTTTCATATGCTCCGACTCTTTAAGTGCACTAATGTCTATCTATGCTATAGGGCATAAGAAACACCCGTTTATTGCAGATATTCATACGCTGTTACGAGAAATCCAGTCAGTAGGTGGACATGTTCAGTTCCTCTGGGTTCCAGGGCATAGTGGCATCACTGGAAATGAGCTTGCCGACAAAACTGCCCGAGAGGGTCCGTTCGAAGACAGAACACGCATGCCTTTGCCCTTAAGTGACATTCGCCGTGAGATGTCCAAGAGTGTTGCGACAAAATGGTTGCGGCAATGGAAGAAATATGAAGGTAACAAGCTTTATACTCTTCACCCTACTACAGATAAATTTCAGGACCATCGTCACCTCTCGCGTCATGACAGTGTATTGCTAACACGACTGCGCATTGGACATACACGCTTAACACACTCACATCTCTTAATGGACAATGAATCTCCTACCTGCGAAACATGTGATTCAGACCTTACAGTAATGCATCTCTTTGTTTGCAGGAAGCTCGAACCTTTCCTTAAACCACTTTTAGCACCACTAAGAAGATTTAACATTCCATTTGTTTGGTTTTGGGTCCTGAACCTCAGATTCCGCTCAAAGACTTATTCACGTTCCTTCAAAAAAGTGGCCTCAAGTCACTTCTCTAATATACATGAATTTTTGGAGCCCTTTACACTCTATAGGCCTCATTACCCATTTATGCATAAGCTAAACACAGCACATTAGTTTCACCCATATGCACTAACATACTACGTATTAATGAGCTAAACAGGACCTTGGCGCTATTTGGCCCTCGTGTTGCCCTTGCGACATAAAACATCAAATCATCATCATATACCTAATTTGTTTTCAGAACTGCAAAAGCAATATTTCTGGTTTTTGACACCAATAAGCGTTTCGGTGGATTGACCGATAGGCGTATTGGTGCATGGGCATATTGGTCTATCGGTGTATGGGCCTACCCAGGCAGCACAAGATATTGTGCCAACATTGGTCTGAGCATGGTTAAGGTGGCCCCATATGGGCCCAGCTTAACCGGTCTAGAGCCAGCATTTCATCATGCTGGCTACATGACGGCAACATTGGCCATTTCTGCCAGCGTCCAACCAATATTGCGGCATCCCGGCTACATGACGGCAACATTGGCCGTTTCTGCCAGCGTTCAACCAATATCGCGGCATCCCGGCTACATGACGGCAACATTGGCCGTTTCTGCCAGCTTCCAAAAGATATTGCTGCATCCCGGCTACATGACGGCTACATGACTGCAACATTTGCCGTTTCTGCCAGCTTTCGAAAATATTGCTGCATCCCGGCTACATGACGGCTGCATGACGGCAACATTTGCCGTTTCTGCAGCCAGCTTCTAAACGATATTGCTGAAAATATATGAAGTTCTATCCTCGGTATATCTAAAGGGTATCGGGCTCTGTTTTGCAACACCGAATGACGGCACTGCACCAGTCAAATCGCGGCAACATTGCCGGGATGCTTCTATATGTTCAAGCAATATTTAGACACAGAAGCATTTTTACCTTAACCATCAGACTTTAAAACCTTAATTGATTGACTGATGTTTCTTTCATCTTACAGCGCAGCTCTTAGGCGCCCGTTTCCGCTTGAGCGGCGTCGCCGTCGGCGTAACAGTAAAGCATCGGCGTAACGCTTTTTTGTGACACGCCACGAAAAAGCATTTTGCCGTTGCGTTATGGCTACGCTGACAGTGACGGCGACTGTATTGGTAGCGGTAACGCGTCGGTATGACGCGTCGCCGTCGGCGTAACTGAGTGGTAATTGCGCCATCCCGACTACATGACGACAACATTTGCCGTTTCTGCCAGCTTCCAAAAATATTGCTGCCTCCTGGCTACATGACGGCAACATTTTCTGTGTCTGCCAGCTTCTAAACAATATTGCTTCTGTGAGCAAGTCTTGCCATCTATTGTTGCGTAGAACAAATATTTATACTACTGTCACCTGTCGTACATTTTGATAAATAAAGATTGTTATACCTAACATGGTGCAGTCGACATTGCGAGCTGCATGGAAGACGCGCTTCATGCAATTGCAGGTTCTCGTTTCATTTCTAACACGGACATCAAGAGTGCATTCTTCACAATCAAAGTGAAAGACGACGACATGCACAAAACAGCCTTTGTCACTCAAGATCACCACAAAGAGTTTATACGAATGCCTTTTGGGCTCACGAATGTACCGCCGGCCATGACAGAGCCATCAAATTCTCATATTCGCACCTTTGCAAACTAGGTGTTGTCACCTACATCGACGACATTGCCTGCGCGCACAACAGTTTCGAAGACCCCACATCAAATGCCTCCGCGAGATCTTCAAGGCCACACGAAGCATGGGTTTCACACTCTCGCCGACCAAGTGTCTCTTCGCCTCGCCAACCATCACGCTCCTCGGAAGAGTCTTGACAACAGAAGGCATACAGCCAGATCCCTGATCGCACATCTGCTGTATCTCGGTATGCTACACTGACGTCCATACATGAGGCTCGCAGCTTCCTTGGATTTGCGAACACGTTTCGCAAACATAGAGAGAACTTTGCAGTGATTGCAAGACTGCTTACTGAACTTCTGAAAAAAACCACGAGCAAAGAAAAGAACAAAGAAACGCCCACTCAAGCACTTCAGCTTCTCCTCGACAAAACTCAGCAGGAATCCTTTGAGTCACTCAAGATGAAGATCACTTCGCTGCCAGTTCTGTTCTTCTTAAAGCAAGAATGTCAGACGTATGTTGAGACAGATGCGTCGCATGAAGGTCTTGGAGCCTGCCTCTCGCAGGACCAGAACGGCAAGAGATGTGTCATCAAATATGCCAGCAGATCCCTCAAAGACACAGAAAAGAGGTACCACATGAATGAGCTTGAATGTACTGCTGTACATTGGGCTGTGACCGAAAAGTTCATGGTCATGATGGTCATGATGGTCACTGCACAAGTTTGTGCTCATCAGTGACAATTTCACAGTGGCGTATTCAGTGACCAAAGCCAAGCTAAACCGCAAGTTCGCATGCTACATTGTTGACCTGGCAGCCTTCGACTTCACCGCCCTTCACATGCCAGGCAAAGAAAACGTCATCTTGACCATTTGTCCCGCTACCCTCCCCCTGCCCAAGCATGTCTCGCCGTTCTAACATCACAAGATTCAGAGCTTGTTCGCACTCAGCAGACTGATGAGTACTGCCGCCAAGTCTTTGACAAGCTACAGAAACAGCCCGACACTCATCATCTGAAGCAAGTTCATAACTCCTTCAAGTTATCAAACTCGGTGCTAACTCACGTAAAAACAATTGGAGGCCACGGGAAAGAACAACTCGTCCTTCCCTTTGCATTGCGCTCCACAGTACTCCGCCTTTGTTATGATGAGAGTGGCCATCTGAACAGTGAGAAAACGCTCGAACGAGTACGCTCGAGGTACTTGTGGTCAACACAACGCAAAGACGTCGGAGCCTACGTTCGGGGCTGTGAAGTATGTCAACGAACAAACCGTCGAACCACACTCGCAAATGGAAAATTGGGAGCTCTTCCGATTCCCGCAACGCCATGTGCATCTCAGGCGATCATATGTTGTCTCACTGCCCCAGACAGAGGCCGGAAACACCCACTTGTTCGTACAGATTGATCACGTCACTTGTTACCTTCTAGCAAAAGCCACATGTTCGTTGTCGGCAGCAGATGTCATCGAAACCATCGAACAATTGATGTCATTCAACGTTTTGGACCGCCATGCGGGTACATTTCCAACTATGGACCCGCATTTGCCAGCCACACAACAGAGCAGTTCTTTAAGAAGTATGGCATCGAGCGCCATTTCACACCTCCATACACCCCACAAGCAAACAGAGTTGTCGAAAGGGCCAATGCGACCTTGGTGAACACGCTGAAGAAACTCGCTTTCAGGAACCTGCAGAAATGGGATCAGCACTTGCCCAATGCATTGTTGGCAATCAACATCACAGAGCAAAGCTCCACAGGAAACGCTCCATTTTTTCTTTTGTATGGGTATCAGCCTCACCTCCCGAGGGAACTTCACATCGGAACTATAACATCCGATGGCTCCCGCGAGAATCAACTCAACATTTTGCACGTAGCACCTGCATCGCAGCGACCACAAGTTCCATCCCGGAGGCGTGGTACTCTACAACTGGCCGCAAGCCAGTGATCACAAACTAACACCACCCTTTAAAGGTCAATTCGAAGTCATCCGCCCCGTGGTACAGTGTGCTACCTCATCCGAAACGTCGGTCGTACAGAAGACAAGATCGTCCACGTCCAGACCTTGAAGCACTCGAAGGTCGACCACAGCTGAACCTGGACCTGGGCACATCCACGGAGCAGGAGGAACACCGCCCCTCCCAACCAAAGTGAGCCACCCAAGACGGTGCTGCAAGACGTCCATGTCACCTTGAGACTATGACACTGACTTTTGAACAAAAGAAAATAATTGCTTGCAACGTCTCAATAAGGGCCATATGTGCCAGTGTTTTTGTGCTAATTAGCCATTTCTCGCTTTTTTTTAACGGCCATATGTGAGCAAGTGTCGCCATCTATTGTTGTATAGAACAAATATTGTTATACCCACACTGAATAATTTGAAGTTCTATATCCTTGGCATCGGGCTCCGTCTTGCGATTCTGAATGACGGCACTGCACCAGTCAAATCGCGGCAACATCCCTGGGATGCTGCCATGTTCTAGCATATTTAGACACAGATTCTTGCCTATGAAACCTTAATTGATTGATGTTTCTTTCATTTTTGTTTAGTGCAGTCTCTCTCTTAGCATATATATTGCATGCTCTCTCAGCGATAGGATGGGAATAAAATAATCAAAGCGATGCAGCGAGAGCGCACTGTCGCAACCTTGTTTTAGGAATGACACCGTTCTTGTCTCATTGTATCGCAGTTAAAAAGCGGCATCCTAAATCTCAATCAATCCTGTGTTTGGGACAAACATTCTCTCCGAGAAGACTGCGTTTCGCTTAGCCATGTGCTCGAGCAGAATGGCAAGACATGAGTTGCACTGAATGATAGAGGGTATCGCATCTCCATAGGAGCTTCCGTACAACCAAATTTAATGCGAGCTTTTGCCACTGGGAGGCGATGGTCTGAATGTGCGCATAACTCTTCTAGAAAGAGGTCATTGCTTGTCGATCAAAATAAACACACATTCTCTTTCAAGATGGCCACCGTGGGCCCGAATGTTGTCATGACGGGTGCCCAAGGATGTTTAAAAATATAGGCAGAACCTGGCATCCGCCTTCTCTCTGCAAATGTAACGAAAATCACGTGGCCAGAAAATGTGCAAAATTTTTCGATTACTAGGAAGTCTTTGTCAACGTGGGCGCTATCATTTTTTATCGGCAAACAAAAGGTTGCCATAGCATTTCTATGTTAACGCAATGGTTTGTCTGCTAGAAAATGGCACCACGTCCAGTGTCTCTTCAAAGCATAGAATGTATCTTTTACTTTTGCCACTTGTCACTTTTGCGTACCAGCCTGTATGCAAACCCAAGACAGGGCCTTAGTTTAGTGGTCATTCGGCTTCTACTTTTGACGATTTTGACGCGTTTTGACACACAGGACGCACCAGGCGCACTCTTATATGTTGTCACTACGTCTTTAGCTTGTCGAGCTTGCAGCTGTCGCCTTGGCAAGTCGTTTGGAAATGCAGGGTTCCCAAATTGGCTGAAGTGAGCTTCGTCCGCACTCGACCAAAAACTAGCACTGAGACGGCGACCGATGCAGCATGAGTGCAGACCATGTGGAGGAAAACGCAAAACCCCAGCGCTTACCGGCTTATGCATCGTGATGTGATCAGTGTTTTTGTGTGTTTTAACATCCTTGCTGTGATGGAGATGACAACAGCTAGGTAAAAAGGGTGGATCCACTGGTGTCGTTAGGCTGCGGGCCGGTTTGGTTTCGTCAGGTGCCGGCATTCCTTCAACTTTTGTCCCATCTTTTGCACCGTTTTATATTTATGTCGCGCCGGCGTGCCTTAATGATTCCGTTAACTGTCATGGCATTGCGAGACAACAGGTGTTTATACCCTTTTTCAGAGATGCCCTTTTAGAATGTGTCCAACCTTGTCAGCCTCTAATTAAATATTATTGTTGGCAAGTTTGCAAAGTGCCAACAATTTTATTTGTCTGTGCTCGGTAGACGAGGCACCCCTCGGAAAGTTGTCATCTTCGAACTGACAGGCCGAACACTAAGAAATTTGTCCTTAAGCAGTCCCAGAGGAAGGCATCTTCACTGTCATCGTACCACATCATTCGGTGCCCTTCATATAAAAGTTGACGTTGGCCAGCTGCGGGTGTTAGCCCACCAAGTACAAGCCCCGCGTTACGCGATCGCTTGTTGAATCAATAAACATTTCTGTCCAACCATCCACAATTGTAAGTGCTTACACAGTCATAGTTGCAAAGCCAAAGGCGTTCAGTGCAAAGGTGCGAAACAAGGTGCGTTCAGTTGGCGGCAAGTGATAATTGGTAGTGGCATTCTTGCAGAACACTGCGAGAACACTCACAGCTGATGGCCCAATCGGAGTCCATGTCGATGCAGAAGGCTTGTAGCAGGGATCATCGCACCTCCACCAAATAATATGCATCATTAAAAGGACACGCAGCACTGTTCACATATTCTGTATTCGCCACTCTTTCACCTCTTTACATCGTCTCTCCTTTTCTGTCCATGTTTTCTCGTTGCGTGAACTAATGTACAATATTGTTGAGGTTTTTCTTTAGTCCCTACTTAGATCATACAGAATAAAAAAAAAAAAAAGATTTATC
>JABSTQ010003374.1:0-31889 GCA_013358835.2 Ixodes persulcatus
TTTTTGTTGATTGTGGCACAAGTGGCAAGTTGCATAGGTGTTTTTACAATCCGCGAAATTAAATGCTCCTGGATTACCGTGGTCTCTAATGCATGAAGCACACAAAATAGCACGAACTGAATTGCAGTGGGAAACAAAAACAATAATGATAAACAAGCGTGTAATCACACGAAAACTGAGGGCATAGGAACCGTACACATCTAATTCAGGCCCCGACCAGGGCGCCCCTAGCGGCAAACGGGTCCTTTGCATCGGGGAACTTCTGCCAGTCGCTGCATTGGTTGTGCGTTGTAGCGGGTTAGCGCTGTAATTTCCAAGGTAGCTATTCCGCACTAAGAAAGCCACAACAATTGATGCGGCAAACAATAGGCGACCGCCGCGACGCGGCCGGCATAGAAAAGGTGCGGATCTAATTCAAGCCCCGACCAGGGCGCCCCTAGCGGCAAACGGGTCCGTTGCATCGGGGAACTACTGCCAGTCGCTGCGTTGGTTGTGCGTTGTAGCGGGTTAGCGCTGTAATTTCCAAGGTATACTTCGTCTCACCCTAGCATGGACTAACCGTGAAGGCTGTGCTAGCGCGAGCGGCCAGCCTTGACTGCCTTGAGTAGAGCACTTGCTGCACGAGCGCTCGTGCAGCCGCCGCGGCTTCATTCAAAGCGACTAGCTCGCACTTTTAGCACGCGCGCCTAACAATAGTCCATACTAAGGTGAGACGAAGTATAGCTATTCCGCTCTAAGAAAGCCACAACAATTGATGCGGCAAACAACAGGCGACCGCCGCGACGCGGCCGGCATGCTCGCTTCTCATTGCACATACACAGAAGGTAAGCTTTGTTTCACTAAATACATTAATAGTAAAGTATTTGGTTTCATCCTGCGAGCGAAGCGGAACATACAAGTGCGAGCATACTGCCCTGAACCACACTTCCAGTGAACAAGCGCACCATCCAAAGCATCGAGCTCAAACCTTTGAAAACACAATTATAATCAATTCTATTATTTCAAGTATTCTTTTTAAGTGCGCCAATATGTTTTTTGTCTTTTGCGTTCACGTGCCAATTTCTTAATTATATAATATTTTTCCAGAAGTCCGACAACAATAGTCTGTTTCATCATAAGTAAAAGCCGCATAATCAAAGATGTAGACAAAAAAAAAAAAACGCGAACACGCGAACACACATTAAAAAATGAAATGTAACGGCGCATTCAAAATTAGTCGTTAGTTTTTTTAGAGAGCAGCAGTTTCGTAGCGCGAGATTGTTACCCGTCGAAGGTTATAAAAGGTGCAGTACAACTGTTAGCTCGGGGTCTTTAACGTGCATTACGAAGTATATGTGGTACACGATCGGACGACAGTAGGATGCAGATGGGCGAATGAACCCAGGGTCCCTGCTGAAGTTCCTTGATAAAGGCGTTTTTTACAAGTACCGCCAACCATTGTTGTGGAAACGCGCAAGACACGTGCCACGAGCGGGTGCTCCGCCGCCATTCGCTTTCAAGGGCCAGTCATTTTAGTGCTGCGCCGCCATTTGCCTCCAAGGGCCACTCGAGACATGGGCCTCGTGCACTGGCACCTTTGAGGTTATTTGAAAGACCAACGCAAACACATCGAGGGGATTTAGTCCCTACAGGTTCTGCAGCGTGAGCTCCGTGCTTTGAACGGAGCTCGCGCTCGAGCATTTCTCCACGTGCTCTGATCTGCGGTGCCACAACACACTCGGTCAACAATCCCCCACCGCACTTGGTTTAGCTAGGTTTAGCCTGTGAGCTCAATTAAATGAGCTACGCTTAGGGTATCGGAGCTTTTCCCCTCGATATTTTTTGTGGGCGCCGCCATCTTGGTGCTTAGTAACAAATCAAACGCAACTGCCGGTCGTCATGATTCAAAAGTTCGACTTCCTCAGCATTAGCTTCGGTGTCAGGAAGCTCACGCAATATTGCTTTGCTTTGTCGGAAACTTTTTAAAAATTTAGGGAGGACGAAAAAGCATTTCCTGTGATTTAAAATAAAGCTTAAGATAACTGGCAACCATGATTTTAAGCACCAAGATATGTAAGAAGCGTAGCTTATTTAAGTGGCTCTAGTTTAGCCCGACCGCATAGGCACAGAGAGAGAACGAACAGCTTAACCTCGCGCTCTAGGCGCTGCTTCAGTGGCTTCATCAGCCCGTAGCATTGGCTGCGCTCCGAACTAAGGTAAAGCAAAACAAATATTCAAATCTTAGGGTTTCACAAGCCAAACCAACAAATATAACTTAACACGCCCAAATAAAAACAAATTGCGGGTTCATTTTGACTAACTTGAGATCTTTTGACATGCAACCGAAATCTCAAATTGGCCTCCGTTGGATTGCGGGCACCTCGGCCGATATTTAAGCCCGACAAATATGGATTCATGGGCCAGCGCGTTGGCTCAGAGACACTGAGACGATTTAATGTTTTGTGTTTTGTTTTACTATCATTGCCACTTAAGAGCCACCGAGGTAGTTTTTGAAACAAAATATAGTCAAACCATTTCGACAAGCGTATAGTTTGATCGCGACAATGATTTTTGCAAGTGATAAAAACATTAAAATGTTTTCGCATACGCGGCGGAATCTGAAATGACAGAATGCATTTCATGGCGCCCATTTCATTTGGATCGCGTCGGGCATGTGCACCGACGCACAGTAGAACGTGCGCAAAAGTAGCTGTGGTGCACCCGCTGTTTCGCTCTTGTTCTTACATCTCTGGCTCGCTCACTGCGGGCATCCAGGCATCTGACACCCTGACATCTGGCGCTTTTTCTGTCTTTCACGGGGCGTTCCAAGCGGCACACGACAGAAAATGCACATCAAGCTCTTCTTGAACACGTGTCGCCATCTCTACTTTATATTAAGAAACTACAATTTGCCGTAACTGAATGGGAAAAGTTTGAGGTCTTATAACATTCTTAACGTGTAATATATCAATATGGAGGTTTTGGAAAATGTAATATCGAAGGATGCTTCATAATTTAATGTCTAGTTATTTTGATTATTTCGCGTGATTCCGATTTTATAGCACCATAAAATAATACCATTTTGAACTTTAGTTTTTATTTTAAAATATAGAGTATCTGTACAGTTAGTTGCTCACTTTTTTAATTTATTACATTCAACCGTACGCTCAGGTAAAACATCGTGGACGATGGGAGGTTATAACTCAAGAAATAATTTTATGAATATTAGAGACTGTGGTCTATTAAAAGCTGAACGAATAATTAACAACTAAAAATCGTAATATCGAGACATTAAAGTATCGTTGAAAAACAGCTCTTTCATTTTGGATTAAATTTATAATTGTAAGATACATAGAAAGAAAGTTATAAGCCGTCAAAAAAACACCAAACGTCATGCACGGTGGGGTTGCACCTTAAGATGGTGAAACTAAGTGCTCCGATTTCATCATCAACCTTCTACCACCGCCTCATCTACTGATTCTTGTTCACTAGGCCGCACTTTAAAATACTATCTAAATGACAACCTTCGTGTTTTGAATGTTAACGCCAGTAGCTTAGTTAAGAAGTTCCCACATTTTATATCACCAATTCCTTCCCACTCTGCTCATGTTACCTAAGTCACTGGAACATGGTTGAATGATGACATATATAATACCGAAATTACACCCTCCGGTTTCTGTGTGGTTAGAGGTGATAGATATTGTGGGAGAGGCATTAGCGTTGCACTCTTCTTGAAGACCAATATTAAATTTTCAGTGATACAGGGCCCTCCCCAGATTGAACCCCCGTGGTGCAAACTTTATGTGGAAAAGACATCTTTAGTTATTGGCGATTTCTGCCGCGCTCATGGCTCTCATATTGATCGGTTTAACGCTTAATGAGACTTTACGCACGAGCATAACCTTCCTTCTTCCAAATTAATTTTAATGGGTGATTTCAATTTAACTGGCACCGGGTAATCGTCTGTATCGCTATCTGGTCCTGATGCTCTCATGTGTACAAAGTTACTGAACTTTTCATTGTCATTGTATATCGGATCGACCAAGAATGGGAATGCAGTGAACAAGCCCTCTTTGTCTCTAGAAGCGGAATGAAAACGGCTTCTATATCTCTAGTGATAGTTTTAGCGTAAAAAAAGTGTTTTTTTTTTTAAATTTAATTGTAGTTATGTCCCTTTTTTCCCCCTTTGTGTAGTCGTATAGCGGAATCCCTCTGTGATGTTCCTGTCATACGCACACGTAAATAAAGAAGAAGTGTTGGGGGAGCTCGTGAGATCGAGGCAGGATCTCGGGGCACAACGCTTATGGAATGGACATGATTCTAGTCTCACTCATTGACGTCCTAACATAACAAACTGGCGACGAGGTATTCCGTCTAGGACTGACTTCAAGGAAGCCGCTCAGTGCTACGACAAGGGCCATGTCAACTCTTGGAAGCATCGAGCCCTTCGATGAAGCGGAAGGGGACTGGCCAACGTATGCCGAAAGAATCGGCCAATTCTTCATCACCAACGACGTGAAGGAACCGAGACGAGTGGCGGCCTTCCTGAGCATCATCAGCGGAAAGACCTACGCGCTACTCAAGAGCCTCGTAGCGCCGGAAGCCCCATCAAGTAAGACCTGTTTGGAACTTGTCGAGATACTCCGGGCGCATCTGTCACCGAAGCCAATTGTGATTGCTGAACGCTTCCGCTTTCACAAGAGGGACCAGAAGGGCAGCGAAACCATCCTTGAGTATGTCGCAGCACTGAAAAAGTTGG
Source organism: Ixodes persulcatus (assembly GCA_013358835.2). NCBI lineage: Eukaryota > Metazoa > Arthropoda > Arachnida > Ixodida > Ixodidae > Ixodes > Ixodes persulcatus. The sequence goes on from JABSTQ010003374.1 coordinate 4,739, forward strand.
CTCAAACCTGCGAATTTGGAACAGCGCTGAGTGAACCTTTGCGAGACCGCTTTGTATGTCGCTTATGCAATGACAGCATACAGAAAAGACTGCTTTCAGAAGAGGATTTGACTTTCAAGAGAGCGCTTGAAATGGCGGTAGCAATGCAAGCCGCATCCTCCAGTGCGAAAAGTCTACACGACTCAGGGTCGTCCAGCGCAGAAGTTCTTAAGGTAAGAAGCAAACCTTTAGAAAGAGAAGGTTGTTCACATTGTGGTTACAAGAATCACGAGTCGGTCAACTGCCGCTGGAAGGGCTTGGAATGCAGAAGATGCGGAAAAGTAGGGCACCTGCAAAGAGTCTGTAAAGGCTCAGCTCCACAGGGGCAAGGACAAGCGTCTAAACCCTTCAGTAAGCGTAACGAAAAGAAAAAGATGAAGGCTGTAACTATAGAGGATTATGACGAAGAGATAGAAATGCGCGAGCTACGAAGCGCGCGAAACGATCCATTAGAAATAACGCTATCGGTCAGTGGAATTCCCTTGAGAATGGAAATAGACACAGGAGGAGCCGTATCGGTTTTGCCGTTACAAGAGTACCAGGCTAAATTTGCGCCCCTAAAAAAGCAACGAAGTAATGTCGTCTTGAAGGCATTTAATGGAGAGAAGATTAAGCCGCTGGGGGAAGTACAAGTGACGGTGCTGCATGAAGACAAGAAGTCCAACCTGAAGATGCAAGTGGTCGATTTCAAAGGGCCACCGCTTCTTGGACGTGACTGGCTAAGAGCCATGAAGTTGGACTGGGCAAACATCAAAGCAATACACTGTTCGGAAGAGATAGGAAGGCAGGAGATTGAAGGTCTGATGAATGAGTATAAGGAAATATTCTCAGATGATCTGGGATGCGTAAAAGGGGTTGAAGCAAAACTGAAACAAGGTATGTCTCCACCATTTTAAGGGGGAATCAACCGCTCGTCACTCAATGGGCAAATTTCGCTACAAAAACCTGAGTTTCAGGAATGCACGATAGTACTCATTTTTTGGAGGTTACTTATGATAACGTAATGAAGGTTGTACGGCCCTTAGATTTTTTCTTTAGAGCGCTGGAGATTTTTCATAAAATCCAGAAATATGACCGTTTTTACTGCTTTTAGCGCGTTTTGAGGCATTTTTGAAAATAAAATTATTTAGAAGACAAACGTGACAAAACGCTTGGCCGTACGTACTAGGGGTGACTCTAATCTTAATTTTAAGACCATGACGAGAAAGCAAAATATTGTTATATTTGCGTATTTTTGTAAATAAAATCACCCTGTTAATTTCATTTCCATCTTGTTAAACGAGATGGCGACACTAGTACTAAATGCCTTAAACCGGGGATTTTCTTGATGTTGTTTTTCTCTCGAGCTCGAATTCGACCGCGATGTCTCGTTGCTCGTGGATCGGTAGTACGTGTAGCGAAAGCTGGCGCTGTAAAGCTCACTGATCGTGGATTCAATCCACCGCCTCTGTCCGTTTCAATCTGGATGAGCATCGTACCGGCGTGCTGTCATGTTTCAGTATTGCGTGATGCACGTTAAAGACGTCAGACAAGCGGCGGTATACTGCACTGTCTTTCATCTCCAACAAAGACCCCAGAAAAAGAATAACAAACGTGCCCATTAGTGACCGACCCGAGGTTCCGTAACTTTGTCGCGAAGCTGCCACACACCTGCGATCAACTTAGACCCCTCATTCGTGATGCCTCATTGTTCATTATCAGTGCCTCACATTATATCGCACTGTATTATTATTATCACCCCTTATACGGGCCTCTCCGGCATTCATTGTACGGGCTCCGTGCATCTTTGTGGTACCTGTGCTTACGAGCACAAATAAATACCTACCTACCTACAAACAAATATTTTGGTTTTATGTGTTACATCAGTAAGAGCGGTCATGTTCCTTGATGACTTGGGGAAAATATTGATGCCTGCAAGCGCTGGTGAAACCAGAGTCTGAAGAACAGTAAGAATTATTGCCATGCATAATAGGTTGTTTAAATGGCCATACACACAGTTGCGTTTTAGTGCGCTTGACTGCGCTGCGTCAAGAAACGGAAGCGAGTCAACTGCACATCTGTGCTTCGCATGAAGTGTGCAGTTTAATTCAAAGAGTATCTTGGCACGTGACATACAAAGCAGGGATGTCCTGGTTTTTCGCTGCCGCAACGCAGTCAAACACACCCAAACGCTCTCAAACGCAACTGTTTATAGGCCTTTCGAAGAGCGTTACCGCTGCCTACCGCGGCCACGGTGTACTCCTCCTGGTACAGGTTGTACCAGCCTGTACCACTCCATCTTAGAAACCTCCGCCCCCCCACCCCCCCCGCCCCCGGTGAGGGAATCACCTTCCTTCATTCCCTCAACTTTTCCTCCCGGGAGGCGGCCCCTATCCGGCACAGAGCTCGGTGACCAGCAGCGACTGGTTGAGCGAGCCCGCCGAATCTGGGCGGCCAATGGAGCCCTGGACTAAGGGCACCGACCAGGGACCCAAAGGTCTATCCATATTGTATTACACCTGAGACTGCGGTGGATGAAATCGGAAGAACTTTCAGTAATACAACATGATTAGCTACCACCAGCTCGCCTGCACACTCACCGTCTTTTCACCCAAAAGTCCTTTCACTTTTCAATTATTAAAGCTTACGATGATGATGATGCTATAGCATGCTTCGAAATAATGGTGCAAGCTCCCGGTTGTACCGCCGCGCTCTGGGCAGTTGCGGGATCGCTATGCTCATGCCCAAGTCCAACGAGAGTGACTAATAGAAACAACCAACACCGACACGCGTCAAGCAAATGAATCACGCAATCTATCTTTGGCAGGCTTACAATCGCTCGTGCTTACTTCAAAAGCACCGAGAGACAGCAAGCATGTCAAAGATACCTTTGTGTGCGTGCTTCATTTGTGTTCGTGTGCATGTTTATACAGCCAGAAGTTAGTCTGCCTCAACTGGCGACTTGTCTCTGAGCTGTAGACGAGCAATATAGCCAGTGTAGTACAACCGCTAGCCTGGGGTCTTTAACGTGCTCCACGGATTAGTAATTAACAACCGCACGCCCTACGATGCTCATCCAGATCGAAACGGGCAGGGGCGGAGATTGATTGTGTCCTTTGCTTGAGGCTTATTGGTGTTGGTTATTTCTAATTGTCGCTCTATGAAACTAGGGCATAATAAACAGCAACCATTTGTGTCTTTTGTTCCTCTTACACTGGGAGTAGTCTTTATGCTTCTCCTTACCTGATCATGTCTTCTTCTTTGGTAGCGGAAGTGGACGTCCGGAGGAAATATTCCTTCAGTGTACGGGAGTGCAAAACGTAAAACAGGAGTCACGTGTAACGTTCAAGCTACGAAGAGTGCTTCTGGCAAGCTCAATGAACCCTTTCGAAAGTTTGATTTCTGTTGCAAACTGTGGAATCCCTGCACAATTATGGATACAAGCGTCAGCTCTCTGTGTTCGATTGCACGTCAGCTGCAACAGTACTCGTGCAGCGGGAGCTCAAGCCAAAGGTACAAACACGATTGCCCCCGCTCGCAGCATTTCTGATTATCACCCAAAGTTGCAGATTCTCACGTTCCGCAATGTCGGTTGTTCCGCAATTGTGCAGTGGACCAGCCCACGTCCACCTAAGTCTAATATCGTTAAAACAAATAGAACTAACGTCGTGGACGCATGTGACATCTATATAAGTGAAATGCACCTGGCAGGAAAAAAAAGGCTTTTGTTTAATTTTTTGCTGACAGCATCTTTTTCAAATAAATAAATGCTAAAGGTGTCCACAACATAAGTTCCTGTTTTGACAATATTAGGCTCAGGTGGACGTCGCTCATAGAGAAATTTCTTCTCTCGTTTGTATCTTTTGATCCAGTTGACGTCCTCCTCTCAAAGTTTCGCGCTCTATTCCAACTGCTGGCGTCCCATTTTCAGAGTTTAATCTTCCCGCGATGCGTAAATTATCTACACGGGCCAAAAAACAAGATTTTCTCAAAAACATTACTAAGTGCATGCACTGCACGCGCTCATCTTTTCTATATAAGTAATTAGAAATAAATAATCAATATAAGATAGGAGAAATAGACTTTTCCTTTCAAGCAGTTATATGACTGCAGACGCCAGCACGTGTTGCACGTGTAACCAGTCATCAGCAGACTCCTAGCGAAAGGCCTGATAAGGCTCTGAAGGCGATACTTTTGTTGATTCTATTTTTGTGTGTGTGCTATTTTATCGCGCGTGGTCAAACGCTTGCGTACGCTACAAGCGTGGCTCGTAAGCACCCTAAGATTGCTCAGGGTTGAACAGAGATACCCTAACATGTAGGATTTCTCAATGTCCTTCTGCTTAGGGTGATGCCACCCTTTGTAGCACCCGATGCCGACAGCACGCGCACACGGATAAAATACAAATAAATCGACGAAAACAAAATGTCGCCATAGCACAGTCAGCGCCACAAACACGTGCTGGGACACACTCTTTCACGCGCTTCTGAACAAAAAAAAAATAAAAGTGTGGGACAAAATGGCTAGTTGTCTCCACCCTAAGTAAAGCGCACATGAAGGCACCCTATTAATATGTATTTGAAAAAAAAAATAGTTGAATGAGTTGCGAAGAAGGCTACAATACTAAATCCAAACAACATTTATTTTATGAAACATTATTTCAGATATTTTCATTCTCTGTAGACCTTGTTTGGTTGCTGGTGGATATGAAAAAAAAAGAAGCATAATTTATATTATTTTGAACAATTACTTTATATTTTCTTAACCAACAAACAGGTGCTTACTCTGAGATGCAAAATGAATTTTGACGTTAGCGTTTGGGCGCCCGAAACAATTTGTTTTGTAAATTCAACACTTCCCGTTTTGCGGATTAGTAAGAAAACCAAACGGGCCATCAGTAGGTAGAAAATACGTTTCTACCAAAGATCAGGCGTACGTTTCTTTTCTTTTTTTTCTCTTCCCTTTTCCAATTTTTAGGCAAAATTAAATGAACCTCTAAATAACTTTAGTGTCTTCATAAATAACCTCGGGACTTCACTATGCTATGGTCCGTTATGAAAACCTCTTTCAACAGTGATCTTACTATGGCACGGTGGAATGGAGCGCTGCTACCTTATCTGTCTGGAAACAAATTGGGGTGTGTGTATGTTTATACAGCCTAGAACGTAGTCTGGCTCAACGGACGACTTGTCTCCCTGCTGTAGATGAGCAATTCAGCCAGTGCAGTACAACCGGTATGCTGGGGTCTTTAACGTGCATCACGCAGTAGTGATACACGACCGCACGCCGGTACCATGCTCATTCATATTGAAACGGGCAGCGGTGGGGATTGACTCCGTAAGTGGGACGTCATGGGTCTGAACAAACCGTTACTAGAGTCGTTGTTATGGACAAATACATGTGGCTAGGTTTCGCTACGAAAACCCGACCGTTCAAAAATCAGGAGTAGGATTTAAACTTCTAAAAATCACAGATATAGAAAGCTTGAATGTCATATCTGTTTCGACAGAAGTGTGTCGGTAATCGCTTGTTTCTGAAATATTTACGACTGCAACTTCCGGTCCTCAAGATGCCTGCAGCAGACGACGAATGCAAGAACTATGCCGTCTGCCACACACTCGCCGGCCAAGCCGGCGCCGGCGTCTGAATCGTGTGAATAAATACGATATTCTGATATAGCATTTGTTTGAAATATAATGAGTTTCAGAAACTTATAAGAATTCATAGTGGGGTGCGATACAAAATATGGTTTATCGAAAGTCCGGGCGTCGATCGCGATGATCGTCTGCTAAAAGATCGCAATGCACCCGTGAAAAAATCACTTCAGGCGATCGGTTGAGGTCCCAAATTTTGTTTGCGGACTCGTGCTATGGGAGGGTGCTTCGTACCTGGTTGTAACCATCGTGTGGAGAAAGATTCTTGCAGTTTCTTCAGATTTTCGCAAGACCCCAAAGCGCGAAAGAACTGGATAAAAAAAAAAAAAAACATAAGGTGAGTTTATTACAGATTGTACTCGCATCGCAGGTTCGATGGAGATCTTCACAAAAAGAGCACATCCACAAAATGTGATGTATACCAATAAAAAAAAAAGCAAAATACTGCGAAATTGCTATAGACATGCAATTCTTTAATGACCTGACAACCTCAATAATAACAATAACAAACGACTTACCTCGGCGGCGTACGATTTGTTTCTCATGCTGGCCTGCACTACGCCGGTAATGCGCTTCAGGTCGTCGTCGTAACTGATCTGCACGACGTGGTTTTATTTTACGGCATTTTCACCCCTCTGAACTAAGCCGGCGCTTAGTTTTCTTCACAGAAAAAAAAAACGCACATTGCGGAGGCCTCTACGGCCATGGCGATGCACTTGTTTTTGTCGGTCGTTTACCGACGCAATTCAATGAAGACGCCCGCTGCAACAGAGGCCACCAAATCTATCGTGTCGCCTGCTACGAAAGCAAAGCAGAGTGTAATACTTCAGAAATGGCTTTCATCTTTGCAATACGACACTGAGACGACAAGAACATCTTCATAATTAGATATCAAGAAGTTAGGTTGCTTAAAAAAATTAGTTACTTACTTGTAAGCACAAATCTAGCCTCATGTGGAGTCTCCATGCATTAGTCCATAGCAACGTCCCTAGCAACGGTTTGTTTGAACCCAGACGCCATGTTGTGACGTCATCACTTACGGGGTCAATTGAACCCAGGATCTCTAGGTTATTGGGGAGGAGATCGAACAGTCACCCCTCTAGCGGTGCGCTTCAGCTGTGGGGATAACAAACCGTATTTTCTTGTTTGTTTTTGATCCGAGAAATCGAAGATGACGATTCGAAGGCCACTCCTCGTGCGACCAAAGCACTGGTCAGAGCGAAGCGCTCGTGCCCAGACCGTGCTCGGTCAGGTTCAATTTCTTTGTTATGCTGTGTTGGTAAACACCGGGCTGTGGGGACAACAAGCTCGATAAAGCGCCCCGTATAGTTCGATCTCCTGCCCAATACAGCGCGAGCTTTCGCTCCACGTGCTCCGAGCTGGTGCGCTCTAGCCCACTCGGCCATCGATCCTTTTTCTTTTCTCTTTATTAGCGGCGAGATGTTGTGTTGGCGCCCTCCTGTGGTTCCCCCTTGTGACGTCATTACCTTGCAAACAACAAGTTCGATGGTGGTTGTAAATAGCATGGTGAGAGCTTGAAATCATTGCGCTCTTAAAGGAACACTGCCAACACCGTCAAAATTAAAGTTCTTTCATTCCTCTTATTTCCGTCGATGATAAATCCTTTTCTGACGTCATAGTCAGCGTTCGGCCAATCGCGGAAGGCCGACCACAGCGACGCTTTCGGTCGCGCACGTCGCCAATTGCACCTGGCCACCGATCCCTCTTTATCTCTCTTGACTAAAGCCCTTCGGTGTGTTTGCGTTTGTCTTCCAAGTGGCGTCAAATGCGCCAGTGCACGAGGCCCGTGTCTCGAGCGGCCCTTGGAAGCAGTTGTCGGCGCAGTACTGAAATGAGCGGCCATTGGAAGCGAATGGCAGCAGAGCACCCGCTCCTCGCACGTGTCTTGCGCGTTTCCACAACAATGGTTGACGGTACTTGTAAGCCTGAATTTTATGAAAGAAATTTAGTCTGCACTTGCCGGCAGCGCCTTAAACTTATGGAATTTACGAGGATTGCTCGAGTGCAACATGGCTTTGTGTATTTGAGTGGTTTTCTTTCGCTGACAGGCAGACAGACGAAGGTGTCCTTTCTTGCCATACCCTTTGCCAATGTTGTCAGCTGCTGTGCACTTTGGGAGCGATTGTGGGCGATTAAGGTGCAACCCCACCGTGCGTGACGTTTTGGTGCTTTTTTGACGGCTTATAACTTTCTTTCTATGTATCTTACAATTATAAAGTTAATGTCAACTTAAAGAGCTGTTTTTCGCCAATATTTTAATGTCTCGATATTACGATTATCTTTAGTTGTTAGTTAATTATTCATCTTTTTATAGACCCCAGTCTCTAATATTGAAAACAAATATTTCTCGAGTTATAACGTCCCAAAGTCCACAATATTTTAAGTGAGCGTTTGGTAGGATGTAATAAATTAAAAAAGTAAGCAACGAACTAAACAGATAATATATATTTCAAAATAAAAAATAAAGTTTCAAATGGTATTATTTTACGGCGCTATAAAAACGAAATCACGTCAACTAATCAAAATAACGAGACATTAAACTATGAAGCATCCTTCGATATTACATTTTCCAAAACTTTCATATTGATATATTGCACGTTAAGAATGTTATAAGGCCTCAAACTTTTCCCATTCAGTTACGGTAAATTGTAGTTTCTTAATATAAAATACAGATGGCGACACTTGTTCAAGAACAACTTGATGTGCATTTTCCGTCGTGTGCCGCTTGGAACACCACGTGAAAGACAGAAAAAGCGCCAGATGTCAGGGTGTCAGATGCCTGGATGCCCGCAGTGAGCGAGCCAGAGATGTCAGAACAACAAGCGTGAGGCTGCGGGTGCACCACAGCTACTCTTGCGCGCGTTCTAGTGTGCGTCGGTACCACGGTGGTCGGTACACATGCCCGACGCTATCCAAAAGAAATGGGCGCCATGAAATGCATTCTGCTTTTTCAGATTCCGCCACGTATGCGAAAACATTTGAATGTTCTTATCACTTGCAAAAATCATTCTCGCAATCAAACTATGCTTGTCGGAATGGTTTGACAATATATTGTTTCAAAAAACCACCTCTTAAGTGGCAATGCTATTGAAACAAAACACAAAACAATAAATCGTCTCAGTGTCTCTGAGCCAACGCGCTTGCCCATGAATATATTTGTCGGGTTTGAATATCGGCCGAGGTGGCCGCAATCCGACGGAGGCCAATCTGAGATTTCGGTTGCAAGTCAAAAGATCTCCAGTTAATCAAAATCAACCCGCAATTTTTGCCGTTTTTTATTGAGGCGTGTTAAGTGATTTTTGTTGGTTTGGCTTGTGAAACGCTAATATCTGAATGTTTGCTTTGTTTTATCTTAGTTCGGAGCACAGCCAACGCTACCGTCTGATAAAGCCACTAAAGCAGCGGCAAGAGCGCAAAATCAAGCAGTTTGTTTTCTTTCTGTGCCTGTGCGGTCGAGCTAAACTAGAGCCACTAAATAAGCTACGCTTCATACACATCTTGGTGCTTAAAATGATAGTTGTCAGTTATCTGGAGCTTTATTTGAAATCACAGGAAACGCTTTTCCGTCCTCTACAAATGTATAAACAGTTCATGACACAGCAAAGCAGTATCACGTGAGCTTCCTGACACCGAAGCTAATGCTGAGGAAGTCGCACTTTTGAATCATGACGATCGGCAATTGCGTTTGATTTTTTACCAACCACCAAGATGGCGGCGCCCCCAACAATATCGGGGGGAAAAGTGCTAATACTCTAAAGGCTGAACTCCATGGGACGAATATGCTGCGAATACCCGACGAATTTTGGCCGGCGGCTTTTGCTCTGCGCGTGGAATCACCACAGTGGCTGCTACGTCGCGCGCAAAACGAGCGTGCCGTCGGGCGGCGTTCGCCAGTTATTCGTCCCATAATTCGTTCCATGGAGTTCAGCCTTAAGGCTGAACTCCATGGAACGAATGGACCTTTTGTAGAAATACGCAGTGCGCATGCGCGGAGTATTTCATGCGCCTGGGTTCGAGAGTATCTAGTTCCAAACAATCCGCCATCTTGCATTTTTCGCCTTTGAGCGGTTTTGTTGTGTCGACCTCGGGGCGGAAGATCACGCACGATGGGGACAAAGGTGAGCTTGGGGGAGCCGTATCCAGGTCACATCGCCTCAATGGGTGAACAGGATGTAGCTGACGTTTTGGGTGTGGAACGGGTGGGAGAGGCCTTGGGCTCGCGTTGTTTTACAGTCACCTAGTCTCGAACCGATTGGCGTGTCTAGGTGGCAGCACATATTCGCCAAGAGGTCCATTATGTGACGAATAACTGGCGAACGCCGCAAGACGGCACGTTCGTTTTGCGCGCGACGTAACAGCCACTGTGTTGATTCCACGCGCAGAGCAAAAGCCGCCGGCCGAAATTCGTCGGTTATTCGCAGCATATTCGTCCCATGGAGTTCAGCCTTTAAGCGTAGCTCATTTAGTTTAGCTCACAGGCTAAACCAAGTGTGGTGGGGGATCGTTGGCCGAGTGTGTTGTGGCACCGCAGATCAGAGCACGTGGAGAAATGCTCAAGCGCGAGCTCCGTTCAAAGCACAGAGCTCACGCTGCAGAACCTGTAGGGACTAAAGGCCGGTTCAGACACTTGCGTTTGAGTGCGTTTGACTGCGTTGCGTCGAGAACCGAAAGCGAGTCACCGGCACATCTGTGCTTCGTATGAAGCGTGGAATCCAATTCAAGGAATCATCTTGGCGCGCGATATAAGCAGCAGGGATGTCCTGGTTTCTCGCTGCCGCAACGCAGTCAAACGCAGTCAAACGCAACTGTCTGAACCAGGCTTAAATCCCCTCGATGTGTTTGCGTTGGTCGTTCAAGTAACCTCAAAGGTGCCAGTGCACGAGGCCCGTGTCTCGAGCGGCCCTTGGAGGTAAGTGGCGCCGCAGCACTAAAATGACTGGCCCTTGAAAGCGAATGGCGGCGGTGCACCCGCTCGTGGCACGTGTCTTGCGCGTTTCCAGGACAATGGTTGACGGTACTTGTAAAAAACGCCTTTATCAAGGGGCTTTAGCAGGGACCCTGGGTTCAGTTGCCCATTTGCATCCTACCGTCGTGCGCTCATGTACCACATATGCTGCGTAATGCACGTTAAAGACCCCGAGTTGTACTGCACTTTTTATAATCTTCAACGGGTAACAATGTCGCCCTACGAAACTGCTGCTCTCTAAAAAAAACTAACGACTAATTTTGAATGCGCGTTACATTGCATTTTTAATGAGTGTTCGCGTGTTCGCGTTCGTTTTTTCTTTTTTTTTTCTACATTTTTGTTTATGCGGCTCTTATGATGAAACCGACTATAGGGGGTATTCACTGGCCGCCATATTTGAGGTCACTGTTTAGAGCGCATGCTCAGAACGAGCTCGCATTAATAGGCTGCCAAAACCGGCAATCTTGATGGTGCGGGGTGCACGTTGCAAAATAACTGTGGAAGCTCGCCATCAGCACGTGCTCAGCATTAGCGCACACAGATATGGCCGCCAGTGAATACACCCTATAGTTGTCGGACTTCTGGAAAAATATATAACTAAAATGGCACGTGAACGCAAAAGACAAAAAAAAAAGAAAACACACATAGGCGCACTTAATAAAAATAATTGCAATTTTAGAATTGATTACCATTGTGTTTTCAAAGGTTTGAGAGCACCAAAAGCTATAAAAGCGAGCTCGATGCTTTTCATGGTGCCCTTGTTCTCTGGAAGTGTAGTTCAGGGCAGTATGCTCGCACTTGTATGTTGCGCATCGCTCGCACGATAAAACCAAATACCTTACTGGTAATGTATTTAGTGAAACAAAGCTTACCTTCTGTATATGTGCAATACCCTTAGTTTTCGCGTGATTACACGCTTGTCTATCATTATTGTTTTCGTTTCCCACTGCGATTAATTTCGTGCTCTTTTGTGTGCTACATGCATTCGAGACCAAGGTAACCCAGGAGCATTCTATTTCGCGGATTGTAAAAAAAAACCTACGAAACTTGCCACGTGTGCCACAATCAATACAAAATATTTTAAGCTTCACATGTGACCGCTTGCGCGTTCTAAGGACGCGACCGTTGGCATGCAGTGAATACTTATAATCGGCGCCGAGATGATTAGTAGCTGTTAGCAGGTGGATTTTTTTCTATCAACCCAGAGTTAGAATGTTTCCTTCTTTCTGTTGTGAGCAATCAGGAGACAACTTACACCAAATCTGAGAGTAATAAAGTACTATGAGCATTCAAACATAACGGCCTGAGCAGTATCTGTATCCAAGCTTTAGCTTTTGATGCACCCTTAACTTTCGATACGCTCAACGCTAGTGTAAAATGTAGGGCTGTTTTATTCTTAATCAGCGTACCATGTGCGTGCTTACACTATATTTTATACAACGTCAAACTCTACCCGTTGGCATCGTTTATGCACACCACTACTTGCGCGCATAAATCACCAAATTAAGACTGGTACAGGATGTCACAAAAACATTTAGAGGATTTTGTTTTTACCGCAAAATAAACTGCGCATCGCCTAAAGCTCATTCTCCACCCAAAGGTAGCGCTAGGTCACAACCAGATGTCAAAGTTTAATCGCGAACGGACACCTTATTCAAAAGTTATAAGTGATTTTATGAAAATTTCAATGGGAAAATGGAGCCCATTTTTGCCCGTTTTCGGTTTCTGGTGCCATAGAGGCCTATGTATTCGAAAACTCCGTCGGCCGCCATTTTCCCATTAAACTTTTCAGAAAATTACTTATAACTTTTGAATAAGGTATCGGATCGGGTTGAAACTTTGACATCTGGTTGTGACCTCTAGAGCGCTACCTTTGGGCGGAGAATGAGCGTTCGGCGAAGCCTAGTTTATTCTTGTGGTAAAAAAACAAAAAAAACGTAATTTTTTTTTGTGACACCCTGTACATTCTTTAAACTATGTGCAAAAGCTATTCACAGACCCAGAATCTTTGCCTGGCCAATCATTGCAATTATCACTGGATTTGTATTAAAATTAATTCTTATCATCTATTACTGTGAGTTAATTTTTAACCTCGGCAGTTTTTTTTTTTTTTATTATGACTCCTGTAGCAGTCCTACTTTGGGTTTACCAAACTCAACATCTAAAGCTGAGTGCCATTTTTTGTGTTTTCCAGTCTCGTGGTTTTTTGTCAAAATAAACACCCAGCTACCTAAATGAGACACCAGACCGCCCAAAAAAATATTTCATTTGTTTTGATTTTTTAGGTAGTTAATTCCTCAAGCTAGAATTTTGGAAACCCAAGTCTATCACGTCATCACGGTTTTCCTGAAAATCCACAAAGAGCCAAACACATGCACGACAAAAGGGCCGGCCCGTCATATTGCCGCCCGCAGAGCCGAGAAAGCAACGCTCGGTCACGGACTTCTAGAAGATTCGCGTTCATTCTTGCACCCTTGCACCAGGGGCGTTAAACTCGTCAAATGTTGGAGCCGAAAGTTCGCGGAGAGCGTCGATTGGACGTTGGCGAAAAAAAGCGCGAAGTCATCGTCGAAATAGGCCAATCGGTGCGCTCCGTGAACTTCGGCCCCAACTTTGTGTTTGACGAGTTTAGAGCCCCAGACGTAACTTTCGACCTGCTTTCTTGTTCTCGAAAGTGCCAGTTCATCCCCTCCCCGAGCGCTCGACGCTCGAACCTTCTTTGGCGAACTTTCGAGATACTGATATAGATAAGCAGCTGCCTGCGACCTTGTCGAGTCAGTCTCGCTCTCACTCTCTATTACGCTGCCGAATTGCCGCCTGCTATTCTGCTGCCTCGACGCTCTTTCTTTACTTTTTTGTTTGGCACAAGTTCGCGGATTAAACCTTGTGGCAAGCGACAAGCGGGGTGTGTAGTAGCGTAGTAGCGCTGCGGTGACCGACAGGAGCGTGCCACTGGCACGGCGTTCGAGCTCTCGCGCCGTGCCCGTGGCACGCTCCTGTCGGTCACCGCAGCGCTACTACACACCCCGCTTGTCGCTTGCCACAACCTTTATTTTTTCAGTTCACTGTTCGTCCTCTCGTCACCTTCATTCGTGACAATATAAATCTGATCACATTGAAATATGTGTAATTGGCCTCTCAAAGCTCTGATAACGGCGCACAGGCAATTTTATATTTTTTAACGCGTCAGTGGTTTTGTTGTGCATGTGTCTCGCCATTTGGCTCAGGACGATTTTCGCGTTTTGTTCTGCCCACATTTGCTGGAGACGTGAGCTCGGAACGTAGGCAACTGGCCCCCTTGCACGAGAGCTGGCGTAGCCGTGCGCGTTCCAAAGAAAGCTCGCGCAGAGAAAAATAAGCAAGGGACCAGGGATGTCAAATTCAGGATATAGAAAAAAAAACACTGTATCGGAGCGCCACCACACACGATTTCTCGCATTGATGTACAGGCCTGGAAAGAGATCCCACCGCCATCTGCTGGTTCAGAATCACACTAACCAAGGGTGGGGTTGCACCTTAATAGAGCTGCGCCACTCGCTTGGACAGAGAACTCCTTGGTACAGTTCACGGGTGGGAAACGGTTGCTTCTTGTTGCTTTTGACTCGCCGTGCAGAAGTGTGGACCTCGCCGACGAGGTCCACACCTCTCGACGCGCAGAAGTGTGGACCTCGCCACTAAATGAGCTATGCTTAGGGTCGCCACTCTGCTCCACAATATTGCTGTGGGCGCCGCCATTTTGGTGCCTGTACAGAGCAGACGCAACTGCCGAACGTCATGATTCAAAAGTGCGACTTCCTCGGCATTTGATTCGGTGTTAGGAAGCCCATGTAATATTGCTTTGCTCAGTCGCGAAGCGTTTAAACATTTGTGGAGGACGTAAAAGCGTTTACTGTGATTTCAAATAAATGTTCAGATAACTGGTAGCCATGATATTAAGCCACAATATGGGCAAGTGTCGTTACTCTGAAGCGTAGCTTATCTAGTGGCACTAGGGAAGATCATGGCGGAACAGCGCAGCCCTGAGCTAGGTTTCAGACGCCATGTTCTTCTATAGTGCCACTAAATAAGCTACGCTTCAGAGTAACGACACTTGTTCATATTGTGGCTTAAAATCATGGTTTCCAGTTATCTGAATATTTATCTGAAATCAAGGCAAACACTTTTCCGCCCTCCACAAATGTTTAAACAGTTCGCGACAGAGAAAAGCAATATTATATGAGCTTCCTAAAACCGAATCTAATGCTGAGGAAGTCGCACTCTTGAATCATGATGATCGGCAGTTGCGTCTACTCTGCACAAGCACCAAAATGTGGGCGCCGACAACTATGTTGGGGAACAGAGTGCCGATACTCCAAGCGCAGCTCATTTAGTGGCTCTATAGACCTTTTTCGCATAACCTCAAACCAGCCAGTAACTGACGTACCCTCGACCTGGTGAATTTTTGGATTTCCCGCTGACACAGGGTATGCAACCGCCAAGGGTATGGGCGAAAAGGCTTAAAAACGGACGTCGTGCATTAGTTAGTTCCGAGTGCTCCTTTTTACCATGCTGCAATTTCCGAAAATCTACGGTTGTCTGGCTACCACTGCGTGGTCGTCGGATGGATAAATAATTTAAAAAAAATTATAAGAACAATAGCAGAAAGTGTGCCATGAGCACAAGAAGCTGCAGCGCGAGTGTGGCTGCAGTGTTATCGAGCTTCGCATTTTCCCCAAGAATCCTTATTTATGAAGTCAGTCGATTGCGAGCTTTAATCGCGAGAGATTTGTATCAGACTCAACGTCACGTTTAAGCTCACGACCACTTCGTCTACGACAAAAAGACCGATTGTAATTCCCGGTGCAGGTGGTCCAATTAGGTTATCACTGCAAGCTCCATGGTATGTGAAAGGTAGGAAAAAGTCTACATGCCACCACTCAAGATGGAGCTATCAAATTCGGAGAGCTTACCAGCATAGACTACATTAAACTGCTCATATATTCGCAACTTTCATGACCTAGAGGGGGCGCACTGGTGCCTATCAAAATGGCTGTCATCTGGATGACCGTCGTTGAACAGCGGTACGAGGCTGGGTCTGCGACGCGTAATTAATTACAGTTTTGCTATATACGAGCTGTATTAGAACCTTACGTTTCACTTTATCTGCGAGCGAAGCCAAAGCTAGAAGCGCAAGACCAGCGCTTTTTGCGTTTCTCCCGAGCTCGCGCGCTCGAGCAAAGCCTGAACGCACGGAGCTTTCGTGCTCGCGCTTCCAGCTTTGCCTTCGCTCGCACATAAGGTGAAACGAAGTATAGTTCCTCCCAGAAGTGGCGCGCGGCACGTGTCTCGAACACTTCCACAAAAATGATTGGCGCCACTTTTTCCAGGATAGATGGGCTTTACTCCACACAGAGCCGTATATTAGGAGAGTTTGGACAATAGGCGGAGCAAAGGCCGCCACCAGCGCCGAATATTCCCCCCACGCTTAGAGCGTAAACTAAATTTGTGACACAGCGTCGACCAATCAGGAGACCTCTACTCCATCTCACAAATGTCTGCAATGAAGACAAAGGCACAGGCGCGTGAGCCTAGCTCAGCGAAACGCTTTTGTTTGTACGAGACCTCGTGCATAGGAGGCACTTTCCAAAGCTACGCGCTCGTGCCCATGCCTTTGTCTGCACTGCTAGAACAGCGTCCTGAGACTGGCTGAAAGAAAGCAGTGCAAAGGGTGGGGTGCGCGAGCGTCTTGAGACGCGGAGTTCCGCTCGGCACGGCTCAAATTATACTTCGTTTCACTTTATCTGCGAGCGAAGCCAAAGCTAGAAGCGCGAGACCAGCGCCTTTTGCATTTCTCCCCAGCTCGCGCGCTCGAGCAAAGCCTGAACGCCCGGAGCTTCCGTGCTCGCGCTTCCAGTTTTGCCTTCGCTCGCACATAAGGTGAAACGAAGTATAGTCGTGGCACAAATTTAGAGCACACGACCACCGCTAGGGGCTGTTTCGCGGCCTGTGGTTGGCCCCGAGATGCTCGCCTATTCAAACCAATGTATGGCCAAACTCTCTCAATAAACGGCTCTGACTCCACACATCCTGGGAGCGGGTTTGCAAACCAGTATTCAGACGAAGAGCAGGCCGATATAGGACATAGGAAGTGCAAAACTGCCACTTTACTTCTTTTTTTGTTTTTGTTTTCCAGCTTGAAATTAAACTCTAAAAATATATTTTTTTTTTTCCAAATCAACGTTTGCGTGCCAAATGTGATGGTCCAAATGGCCGCAACGCCGCACCCTGTGCTTTTGATAATTTCGAACGTGGATGGAACTTCGAATTCATTCGGAAATCAGAGCTTATTCTACGTTTTGTAAGCCACAGTAATGGACCTTTTTCACGTACCGACGGCACCAGGCGGTGGCTGCACGAACTAAAAATCGAGGAAGTGACCTACCTGCGCTACCATACGATAATGGGAGCTACGCTACCAGTTTCTCCCTCTCCGAGCAGCGGCGCGTGCCCAACGCGACTCTAATGATGGGGATCTGTGGCGTCCACCCAAACGTCATGTTTTTCTTTCCGTCCACTTTCTTTTTTTGTTTAACACAATTATATATATGTTGCAATTACGTGTTCTAATCGCTGATCTACAGCCTCCTTCCGAATTTCCTCGATTTCTAGTACCGACTTCCGCCGCTTGGCATCGAGTGCTCGCGCGTGCGCAGAACGCTTCTCGGAAAAGGTCCATTTACGTATGTACTGGCTAAAGCCCCTTCATGTTTCAAAAGTAGCGCAAGGTTCGTCGATGCACGAGGCACGTACAACGTGCAGCCCTTGGGAAGATCCTGGGAAGATCATGGCGGCATAGCGCAGCACTGAGCTAGATTTCATACGCCATGAATTTCCGAGAAGTGGCGCGCGGCACGTGCCTCGAGCATTTCTACAACAATGAATGGCGCCACTTTTCCCAGTACTGGCTAAAGCCCCTCTATCCTGGGAAAAGTGGCGCCATTCATTGTTGTAGCAATGCTCGAGGCACGTACCGCGCGCCACTCCTGGGAAATTCATGGCGTCTGAAATCCAGCTCAGTGCTGCGCTGTGCCGCCATGATCTTCCCAAGGGCTGCACGTTGCACGTGCCTCGTGCATCGACGCACCTTGCACTACTTTTGAAACATGAAGGGGCTTTAGTACTGGCTCGTATCTCGCGCCGCCTGTTGGCCGCTTCCAGCAGCGGCGGACGCAGAGCGAAGATCTAGCTCGAGATCGGCGGCGAACATACCGTGGCCCGAGCCCACCTCGAGCGCCCGACGTGCATGCGCAGCTGCGAACATGCAACTCGTTTGTTCCGGAAAAATTCTGCGCCATCTATGAGGAAAAGGGTACAAATAAATAGCGGTTGAATCCCCCTTAAAAGGCGAGGCCAGGGGGGCTATGTTGCGCTTTTTGGACTCCCAAGAGACTAGGGAGAAGGAAGTGACGTCAACAACGCAGCAAATGCAGATTGGATGTTGATTTTGTTTTCTTCTATCAACATCCAATCTGCGTTTGCTCTAGTCGTTGACGTCACTTCCTTCTTCCAAGTCTCCTGGGAGTCCAAAAAGCGCAACATAGCACCCCAGTACCGCACGCATTAAGGGATGCTGTGGCCAAGGAACTGCTGGCTCTACAAGAAAGAGGCAACTTGACTTCGGTTGAAACAAGTGAGTTTGCTTCTCCAATTGTCCCAGTCGTCAAGAAGAACGGCGAGATCCGGATCTGCGGGGATTACAAGTCCACCGTGAATCCCGTGATCGATGGGGACAGTTATCCTTTACCCAGAATCGAAGAGCTTTTTGCAACGCTGGCGGGAGGGCAGCTATTCACTAAACTTGACCTAGCCAAAGCGTACTTACAAGTTCAAATGCACGAAGATTCAAAGAAGTACTCAACCTTGAACACGCATTTGGGGCTTTTTCAAGTCAACAGGCTTCCTTTTGGCGTAGCCTCAGCTCCAGCAATATTTCAACGAACGATGGATCAGGTACTACAAGGCCTGACGCACACCACCTGTTGCATTGCCGATATCCTCGTAACAGGAAGAACAAAGCGGAGCACCTAAAGAACCTGAAAGATGTTCTCATACGCCTTAAAAAGAACGGCATCCGACTTCAAAAGGAGAAGTGCGAGTTTTTCAAAAAGGAGGTGTCCTACCTAGGCCATGTCATCAGTAGCGAGCTACGGACACTGGATGACAAGGTGGCTGCTCTACGAGATGCACCCGAGCCAAAGAACGACGCAGAGTTGCGATCGTTTTGGGGGTTAGCGAACTACTATGGCAAGTTCATCCCAAACTTGGCAACCATCTTGAGTCCTTTGGACCGCCTGCTGCACAAGAATGTCCAGTGGAGTTGGAACGAAGAATGTTCAGAGGCCTTCAAGACTCTGAAAGAGAAGGTGACGTCAGCACCAGTGCTGATTTACTTTGACCCAACTCTTCCGATCGTGTTGGCATGCGACGCCTCAGCGTACGGCGTAGGAGCGGTGTTGTCCCACATCATGAAAGACGGGACAGAAAGACCCGTATCGTTTGTCTCACGAACACTGTCTACGCATGAGAAGAACTACTCGCAGCTGTAAAAAGAGGCACTTGCCATTGTTTTTGGCGTAAAAAGGTTTCATTACTATCTGTATGGGTACCCCTTTACAATAATAACTGACCATGCTCCGCTTCAAAAGATTTTGGGACCTACGACTGGAGTTCCGACGATGACGGCAGCACGCCTACAGAGATGGGCTTGCAGATTGGCAGGACATCGATACAACATCGTTTATCGTTCGTCTAAGGACAACGCCAACGCCGATTGTCTTTCAAGACTTCCGCAAGCTGCGAAGACTTCCGACGAACTCGTCGTAGATGAAACCTACGTGTTCTACTGCGACTATTTCAGCAACTTCCCAGTGAAGAGCACAGATATTGCTAAGGCGACGTCTCATGATCCTGTCCTAAGCCAAGTCTTGGAGAAGGTGCTCAAGGGCTGGGGAAATGAAAAATGCGCAGAAGAAATGATACCATTCTTCACACGTCGGTTGGAACTATCGGTTCATCAAGGCTGCCTAATGTGGGGCCTACGGGTAATTGTGCCACTAACTTTGCAAGAGAGAGTCCTTAAAAAGCTGCACAGCGATCACTTCGGTATCGTTCGAAAAAAGGAAATAGCTAAAAGCTATGTGTGGTGGACCTCCATCGACAAAGACATAGAGGACGAAGTGGGAACCTGAAAGCAGTGTCAAGTGCAACGAAATAACCCAGCACAGGCACCATTACATCCGTGGAGTTGGCCAACACGCCCGTGGGAAAGAGTCCATATAGACCTGGCTGGGCCATTCATGAACAAGATGTTCTTCGTGCTGGTCGATGCACACTCGAAATGGCCAGAGGTTTTCGTGTTGAACTCAACGACGTCCGAAGCCGTGATAAAATGCCTGCACCAGTGTTTCGCACGCTTTGGACTGCCTGTCAGCATTGTATCAGACAATGGGCCGCAGTTCGTGTCTCAAGAGTTCAAGACCTTTGTCAAGACAAACGGTATTTTGCACGTTACGTCTGCACCATATCACCCGTCGACTAACGGATTGGCAGAACGATTCATCCAGACCATGAAGAACCACTTAAAGAAGACAACGTCTGGGGCGTCTATTGACACCAAGGTTTCAAGGTTTCTTCTGTCCTACAGAAACACGACTCATCCAACAACCAAAGAGTCTCCGGCCAATCTAATGCTGCGGAGAAAGCTACGAACCAGACTAGATCTTCTGAAGCCCACCATTTCGGGCACAGTGGCGAGGTCTCAGTTCAAACAACAAAGGGCGAGGCAGGAACATGAGTGCACTCTGTCAGAGGGTGACGACGTCTACGCGAGGAACTATCGAGGATCGTCAAAGTGGACGTGTGGTACTGTCGTTTCGCAAACAGGACCGGTATCCTTCTAGGTACAGGTGTCCCCCGGCAGGATATGGAGACGCCATCAGGATCAGCTGATCCCGGCTCAGCCTCAACGAGAACAGTCACCAGACAGTACTCACATGTACAAACCGGTGTGTGTCCCGACATCATCGGAAGAGACTTCAGTGGCCAACAACCAACAAACGCGTTCTAACCCTGGAGCGTCAGCGATCATTGTCGAGGCCGAGGACATCGAGACACAGACTCCAACAACCAGCTCGGCGGCGAACGACGTAACGGGAGACATGACTGATGAAAATCTCAAAGAGGGGCGGTATCTTACACGAATTCGACACCCACCAAAGCGTTTTGCAAACCAGTAACTACCTTTAGTGGTTGCTTAATTAAGGGGGGAAAATGTGATGTTCCTGTCATACGCACTCGTAAATAAAGAAGAAGTGTTGGGGGAGCTCGTGAGATCGAGGCAGGATCTCGGGGCACAACGCTTATGCAATGGATATGATTCTAGTCTCAATCATTGACGTCCTAACATAACACCCTCAGTGAAGGGTTCAGTGCGATTTGTAGTTAGTTTTCCCGTTTTTTTTTTTTTGTGTGTGTCTTTGATGTGTCACTCTCGGTGCCGTCAGATGGTTTGTTGGTTTTACCACATTGTTAGACGTCCGTTGTCGTATTTTTTGTAAAAAGAGGTGATGTGAAGAAGGCTTCCCGTTCCTTCCTTCTTTTTTCAACCCTATAGGAACGGTTCTGTCTTCAATAAAGATTTAGCCGTGCTTGAGACGTTCTCCTTTTCTTCTTCCTTTTCGTCGTCTGTCAATACCTCAGTCTCCGGATTTTCACAAAAATGTTTGATCATAAAGCAGACTTTTTTCTGTCGCTTATTTTTTGCTTAAACACGTTTTGTCTACAAAACGTTTTAAATTTTTAACCGTGCCGACGACCTGTCTCCAATTGATTTCTTAAGCGATTCATTTTAAATGTTTGAACAACTTAGTACTTTTCCCGTTTTTTTGTGTGTGTTTGATGTGTCATTCTTGGTGCCGTCAGATGGTTTGTTGGTTTGACCATGTTGTTAAAGGTCCGTTGTCGTATCTTTTGTAGAGAGAGGTGATGTGAAGAAGGGTTCCCTTTCCTTCCTTCTTTTTTTGAACCCTACATAAACGGTTCTGTCTTCAATAAAGGTTTAGCAGTGTTTGAGACATTCTCCTTCTCTTCTTCCTTGTCGCCGTCTGTCAATAGACCCTTTCCGGAATTCAGTCTGGCCACTTTGATAACTATCATCATCTAAAAAATGGCATATGTGCTATATTAATGGCGGCCTTCTGTTTACTGATGAAGGATGAAGTTGAAGATGCTCCTAAGCAGATGATTTAAGGCCTATACATTCTAGACGTTAGCACGACGTGAAGCAGGAATGGGATGAAAAAGCTACGTAAGCATTCATTTCTAACTCGGGCCCAGTCAATAAGTTAGTAGCACACACTCGGCATCAAAGCCCCTTGATGTATTGAACTTTATCAAGGCGTCTTTGTGGGTTGGTGCTTCGTTCTGACTGGTTGCCTTTTTTCGCCATCGACACTGAAAGAGATTGAAAAAGAACTGTACAGTGAAGCGTACATTCTCGTTTACCGTTGACGTGGGAAATTGACGGTGCTCCATAAAATACTGCAGACGACAGGTTCATTGCCGCCATTAGTACGGTGAGAGTTAAACTGTCATTTGAGTCTCCAGATGGCACTGAATTCCGGAAAGGGTCAATACCTCAGTCTCGGGTTTTTAACAAAAATGTTTGATCATAAGAAGGGGGGATCAGTGGCCGGGAGAAAGAAGAAGACGCCGTTTCGAACGGCAGGAGTTTTCATGTTCTCCACAGAAAGTTCAAAATCGGCCTCAGGCCGAGGTATTCCTTCCACGTCTGAGTCTGCATCTGTCAACAGTATGGACACCTCCCGTATTCTGATGCCCCGTTTACCTTCAGGTAACGTCGTGCTTAATTCGCTCTTCCATCATGCGGACATGTCTGCCTGACCATATCGTGCCCCGGACTTCAGGGATGCTATTTTCCCCCTCGTCAACCCAGATGTCATAATAAGTCTCGTGCAATACCAGATGTCACACGTCTAGAGGACAACGTGCGCGAATGCCCTTACAAAGGCCAAGTTGGCCGCATGTAAAGAGCTCACCATCAAAGGCCGGAAATGCCTTGTGACCGACCCTGAAACCAAGGATGTGAAGCTAAATTTGCTGTGGTTACCGAGTGACAGTGAAGACCGAAGAATAGTTGAGGCACTAGAGCCGTTCGGAAAAGTGATCTCAATCGAACGTGAGAAGTGGAGGGTTCCAGGAATGGAGAATTGGCAGACCATGAACAGAGAAGTGACACTGGCGCTGGCGGAAGGTGTGTTATCTTGCCAAATTCCATACCTGTTGATGGTCTTCGGATGCCAGTGCCTCGTGCTTGTACCCGGTCGCCCTCGGCTCTGTCTACGGTGCAACAGGGTCGGGCACATCCGCCGGTACTGTCAGATCCCACGATGTTCTCAGTGCCGACGCTTCGGGCTTACCGTAGAAGACTGCGTGCTTACCTATGCAGACAGACTGCGTCAAGGAACGGTCCAAGGCGAAGAATCGTCGACGGAAAACCTCATGGACGTCAGTGAGGTCGTCGAACCTACTGGCGACATTTCTTCTCCCGTTAACTATGAAGGAAACCTCACCCCTGCAGAGCCACCATGTGAGGCTGAGGAACGACTCCAAGAGCCAGCTACGCAAGGAGCGAACACAGCAGTCCCTGTGGTGATGGTGTGCTCGGGATCTTCCACTTTCCACCTCTTACTCTCCACTCGACGCAAGAAAAGAACCTTGAAGAGACAACGTCTTCCAAAGAAGACGTTCAGGGAACCACAACTGGGACTAGCATGATCCATGAAGACCCACGCAAAGACGAAATGCCAGTTGACAACTTAGCCCCACAGTCAAAGCTTTTAGACCACAAACAGGCAGCCAAACGACACAAACCGTACGAGAAACATAAAACAGGCTCTGCACCTGTCGGGGGAAATTCCTCAGCCCACAATCCCCAAACATAAAGTGTCATGCGTAGCGCCCTTCCACTCCGTGTGGCCACCTTAAACGTTCGAGGTTTAAAATCTAGAAGGAAACAACATCAACTCCTTCAGCTCTTGCGTAACCAACAGGTAGACATTATCGCAGAACAAAAAAACAAGATTTCAACAGAGCAAGAAACCGAAATTGCATTGGAACCGTTCATGAGTGATTTCGAAATTTGCGTAAGTCATGCGTGCGGTACTTCAGCGGGATGTTTTCTGTTTCTGAAGAAAGGCAGAGCTTTTTCGTCAATTTCCTTGACCATTGATGTGGAGGGGCGTTTTCTTTTGTGTGACCTAACGTATGACGATAAGGATTGGAGGTTCATATGTGTTTATGCCCCTAATGCAGTGACGACTAGGAATATTTTCTTTTCATTTGTATCTCTTTATTTGACTACAGATAGAAATATTATTTTTCTTGGCGTCTTCAACTGTGTTTGCAGTAATAGAGATCGTTCGCAACCAACGTCCAAAAATAATTCGAGCGCAACCAAACTAGAATCATTAATCATTGAGCAAAACCTAATAGACATCGGTGATGTCAAATATGGAGATCTACATAACACACACTTTCAAAACTCATCACATACTCGCCTTGACAGGATTTATGTGAGCGGAGAATTGTTCGCTCAAATCAGAGACTATAATGTGAAACCAATATTCTTTTCTGACCACTGCCTGGTATCCATTTGCATCGGTGAAAAAAAAGCGGTCATCCTTTCGCCCCGAATGGGGCTTGTGGAAATTCAATGTAACTCTCCTTTCTGAAAAGGGGTTCACTAACGCATTTCTTGTCTGTTGTCAGATGTTTTGCGCCACCCTACACTTACTGTATTTGCAAAGTGGGATATGTTTAAACAGAACGTCAAGAATTGGGCCATTGTATATTCGAGTATCCTGGCGTTTGAGCGGAAGAATGACCGAAGAAAATTATTCAACAACCTGGCAATCTTATACGAACTTGAATCTTTTAGCCCTGGGACATACACAGAGGAAATTAACATAACCAAAGCACAGTTACAACGATATGATGCAGACAAGTATAGAGGAGCAGTTGTTCGTTCACGAACAGAACGGTTTACGCTCAATGAACCCCTTACACGTCGATCGCTAAATGATGAGAGAAGATACGCCCTGTCACAAATTCTAGCAATTGATAACGAAGGCACCACTGTGTACGATGCACCTGAGATTCTAAAAGTCTTCCAAGACCACTACACGAACCTTTTTGGCAAATTCATACGAGATGGGGATACAAAAGGTGTGAAAGAATTACTGTCCAACTTACCAGTCCTTTCAGAAGAAGAAGAAGCTTTGATAGATGGAGTGTTAACTGTTGGAGAAGTCCGATATGCCATAATCTCACTTCCCATGAATAAGACTCCTGGTCCCGACGGACTCAGCGCAGAATTCTATAAGAATTTTACTGACCTATTAGCTCCTGTGCTGCTTGATGTCTTCCACGTAGGATACCAAGAAAAAATACTTCCACCCACTTTTTATCAAGGTCATACGGTCTTAATACCTAAAAGTACAGACGAAGAAGTGCTGAAAAAGACTGGGAGCTACAGACCAATATCCTTGTGTAATGTCGACTACAAGATTGTTTGCAAAAATACTCACAGAAAGACTTCACATGGTAACTCATTCTCTAATTGGAGAACACCAGACGTGCGGAATCAGAGAAAGAACAATTCAAATCAACGTACACGTCGCCAGATCCGTTCTGGAGTGTGCGACGGATAGTAACGATCAAGTGGCATTGGTACAAGTTGATCTTTCAAAAGCCTTTGATCGGGTCAGTCACTCTTTTTTGTTCCAATTTTTTTCCCATGTTAATATTGGAGACACTGTCCTTTCAGGCGTTCAGTTATGCTACAAAAATTGCTCTACCAAAATCATAGTTAATAACACTCTTTCAGCCCCAGTCGCTGTGAAATCTTCAGTGAGGCAAGGATGTCCTCTATCTCCTCTAATGTTTGCTTTATATCTCGAAGCATTGTGCCTTAGTATAATTAGAAACCTTAATGTTCGAGGGTACATCATCAATTCCACTGAGGTGAAGTTGTTGGCTTATGCCGATGACGTGGCATTTTTTTGCTCTGACAAGGAAAGTGTAGAAGAAGCACTCCGGGTAACGCATAATTTTTGTGCGTTGACAGGCGCATCTGTTAATAACGACAAGTTCAATGGATTTTGGTTGGGCATGTGGGGAACAACGCCATCCAAATTCGCAGGAATCCAATGGAATCAACCAGAAATAAAATATCTTGGCGTACCACTCGATGAAACTAGGAATAGTGGGCCGTACTGGATGTCAGTTGCAACAACTATAAAACGCAAAATTGACACCTGGCGAGTACGAGATCTTTCCGTCCTCTCCAAGGCCGCAGTCTGCAATATTTTTCTCGCATCAAAACTTATGTACAGTCAGCACGAAATGAAACCCGAACGCCGGAACGCGTGGCCGTTGATACAGGCTGCTCCACCTGGAGGGCCCCTGAGAACTAATGAAAATGTGCCGGGGTGCGAGGGTGCGTGTCCTACTAAGATGAGCTCGACCCTCGCGCGGCGCGTCTGGGAGCTCCGCGTTTCACCGGTGGCGCGCTGTAAGCGCCGTCACATCCGATACAAAAAGCACTGTCACTCGCTTTGTGCATCGGATTCCCAGCGATATCTCTTCAGCGCTGTCATTCATTATCGCTTTGTGTATCGCAAGGGTGAAATGAAGGTTGAAACATTTCGTGCACAGAAGACCCGTAGTGCTTGATGACGTGTCAACGGAACGTCATAAACGCAACGCAACGAAGTGAAACGTCATAAACGCAAAATAAAATTTGTTTATTCGTACGACCATACTCTTTATGAAAAAAAAAAATGCTGCAACAGACCGACGAGAATGCCTCGGTTTTTATGAGCAATGCCCATGTTTTTGTGCGAGGCTATCTGTCGAATTTTAAAAAGCGAGGAATTGCTTGCTGACGCTCTCTTTGGTAACCACCGATATGCCAGGCGTATCAATTCCGGAGCGGAATAAATTCATCACCCTGTCTGAGCAGGGACTATCGCAAAGAGCTATAGCCGGTTTAAGCGGCCGCCCGGTGTCAATTAGACGACAGGGCGGCGGCAGAAAAGCACCCCGAATGACGGCGCTTACAGCGCGCCACCGGCGAAACGCGGAAGTCCCAGACGCCCCGCTCGAGGGTTGAGGACATCTTAGTAGGACCCGCACCCTCGCACCCAGGTACATTTTCAGTAGTTCTCAGGGGCCCTCCAGATGGAGCAGCCTGTATCGATGGCCACGCGTTCCGGCGTTCGGGTTTCATTCCGTGCTGACTGTACGTCCTGCAAGTACTGCACTGTGCCCGCCCACGAATCCAAGCATTCCATCGTTTGTTTGCCACCTTCATTTGGAGTTCCTCTTGGGAACGGATGAGGCGGGATAACTTATTCCTACCTCTGGAGTCTGG
>JABSTQ010003375.1:0-19507 GCA_013358835.2 Ixodes persulcatus
CCTTCTTTCTCAAATGGCGCCGTTTACACTTGCGGATTCGCGCTGCGGATCCGCGCGGGCGGTATGTGGATTTCGGAGCTGGGTGGCGAAATCGATTCGTCGCAGTCGGAAAATCTGGATATGGGTCCCGAACTTATCCAAAGTTTCCGCCAGCGACGGGTGGATTTCGCTACCCGGCTCTAAGATCCGCTTGCCGCCTGCGCCCCACGAATCCGAAAGTGTAAACGCGCCATAAAGCGGTCGCGGAGTTAACATTTCACGTACTTCCGGAAGGCATGTCTCGAGGGCTGCGTCTAACACCTTTTCTTTTTCACCCGACACCACTAGGCAGGAGACTGATCGCATTCAATAAATGACAGGTTTTAACTAGGTAGCGTTAAGGAGCTCGTGTCGCGGAAAGCCAGGGTCGGTGGCATTGTGACAGAAAAATCCTGGATAGGTTGGTAAGGTCATGACGTCACAGCCCCGCAGTGGCGTACCAACTTGTTTTTAGTGGGGGGGGGGGGGGGGGCAAACTAGAACCGACCCAACCCAACCGACCGACCCCCCCCCCCCCCCCCCCCCCCCCCCCCCCCCCGGGCCGGGAGGTGGTGCCCAATCGGTATCCCTTGAACTTGGTTAAAATTGTGCACAAACAGAAAGGAGCAGTAAAGAGGGAAGAGAGAAGAGACAAGCGCAAACTCACAAGTCGATGTATTGAAGAATACATGACTGTGACGTCGTGACGTCATGGTATCCCTTGGGCGCCGCGGGCCAGTGCTTCCCCTGCCCAGTCACGGCTGTTTCAGGGGGGGGGGGAGGGGGGGTTCGAAACACATGCCTTGCCCCCCCACTCAGAGAACTGGGGGGGGGGGGGGGGCAAGCGCCCCCCTTGCCTCCCGGTTGGTGGTACGCCTATGCAGCCACGTGACCACACGCGGGAATTTCAAGCCCACAAAAGCTCACGTGAGACGTAACGACACGCGTGGAAAGAAAGTGAATAACAAAACATGACATTTAATGCGAATTAAAGGTCACCGCATGCTTCAAATGATTTCGCTTTATAAAGTAATTAATTCGCCTTAAAGAAAAAGTTTGAAGAATTTTAGGCAGGATTCGAAGCTACGACCCTTGGGTAGCGAGCAAGACACGCTTCTGACTAGGCCATGTCCGCCGCACTTCCTGATCACTGGCAATAATAGCATGAGATGTGAATAAGAAGGCGACGCGAGCGGGGCCCGATAACGCTATTTGTTTCACTCTTAAAGGCGAAGCATCAGCGTCCTTTAAGTTTTCGCTCACTTACCTTAATTATCATTATTGATGGTTGGAGTGCGAGTGTTTGATGAGTGTTTGGTGATGTCAACTATTTGTAATTGTTTTTAGGGAAACGATACTCTGACGACTTCCACGTGCTGGACGTTGAACCTGCTCGCCCACAGTAGAGACGCTCAAAGGAAGGTTCATGCGGAGCTTGACGAAATATTCGGCGGCAACCCCGACCGCGAGATCACCGCGGACGACCTCAGGAAAATGAAGTATCTGGAATGCTGTTTGAAGGTTCGAACTCGTCGTGACATGCTGCCTGAGCTACGTAACGACACGATCTGTTTACTCGACCTGTTTTAGGAGTCCTTGCGGCTGTACCCGGCGTTCCCCATAATCGGGAGGCTACTCGACGAAGATCTAATCTTGGGTGAGCATAAAAGCGCTATTCCTAGGGGTATCAATCTAACTAACACCAAGGCTGGTAATACTTTTTTTAGTCGCTAATACTGCTTGCAGATGCAGAGAAGCACGAGGGCGACGCTTAGACTTTCTAGAAACAGTCTCTTTTTTTTTTTTTCTTGTTTGCACCCCGCTGTTTTTTGTGCACAATACCAGATGGAGCTTGTATGCGTTCATCCATGTACAAAGGAACGGTTTTTAGAACGGTTCCAACATGAACTTTGCTCAAAATATGCGCGACTGACTCCTCAAACGGGGTAGCATAAAAATCAAGATGATTTAAAGGGACACTGACAGGGTATTTATGCTCGCCGAGGTTTTTAGTTGTACGTGACATATGAGAGCCCAACTACCCAGAACAGAATTCGCGGCTCTAAATTCGGTTTCTTTCCGCCCGAAAACCGCCGATCGAGAACTGGCCGGTTTGAGTCGCGCTCACTCTCTTTTCTGGTCACGGGCCGTTTTCTAAGGTTTCGACGCGACCACCAAATTTAATCAAAGTCGTGGCTCAATGAAGGCCCACTGTCAATATTAAAAATAGAAAAAAAATATGACACCCATTTTTTGTGGCTTCAAAAAAGCTGCAAATACGTTGATTGAAAAAAAAAAAAAAGGTAGCATAGACAACCGGAAGCTTTCTGTGCGTTCACTGCATGGCGTCGTTTCGCGTATCGTGGGACAAACGGATGGCAGCGGACGACGGGCGTTGGACCTCTACTTCAGAACTGTCGTTCACGGTACTGGCGAATTCTGTCTTTCTTGGAAAGAGAAATTTCGGACCAATCAAAAGAACTGATACTCATCCCGTACGACACGCCCGACCAGCAAGCCGATTGCACGAAGACGTCGCCGAGCCGTCGTCCCTTCTCCTGGCTGAAGGCATCGCTCGCTCAAACGTCAAGCACGAGGTGCGTACTTCGAGTTGAATACGCACGAGTACGGTTACTTGACGGGGTGCGAATGTGCCCTATGGGTGGCGCTGCTCGACTTGAAGCCGGGAGTGCATGTACTGAAGGGAAATCGGCAGCAAACGTCCGACATACAGTCTACCCGCTGCTTAACTACGCATGAGAGAGTTCCTTCAGTAGCTCAGTAATAAAGATAAAAAAAAAAAAATTCAGTAGCTCAGTGGAAAGACGTCCGCTTCACACGCAGAGGGCACGGGTTCGATTCCTGGTGTGGGTGTATCTATTTTTTTTTTGTCAAGCATTTTGCAATGTTTACACTTCTTTTTTTACAATTATCACTGAAAAAAAAAAAACTCTCGTGGACGATACGTCGCTGAACTAAATGGTATGGATTCCATTTTTGACACCTGCGAACTCAGTGTATATCACCTTCCACAAAATGCAAGGGGCATATGAATCGGGTAGCGTCCGCTTTCCGAGCTTCGCGTAATGTTTCTACAGTAATTGCAGCCAGCCATTGATCCCGATCCGTTGATCTTTCGGAAACTTGTGCACTCTGGCCACTTTCAGATGCAGGACATGTGAGACAACTCTTCACGCAACATCTTGGGTTCTTTCCGTAGCTGATCACGGGAATTCACCACGGCACTCGGGCACTCACTACTAATTGCCAACACTTAAATGTACAAAACAACTCATCTTGAAGTACAAAACAGCGAGCGGAACAAACATAACTGCAAAGAAATACCACGGCGAACGGACGCATTTCGTCTGCTACGTGCGGAAAGAGGAGAAAAAA
The DNA here is from genome assembly GCA_013358835.2 of Ixodes persulcatus. Lineage (NCBI taxonomy): Eukaryota > Metazoa > Arthropoda > Arachnida > Ixodida > Ixodidae > Ixodes > Ixodes persulcatus. The sequence continues at coordinate 3,415 of JABSTQ010003375.1, forward strand.
AAAACAAGCAAAAAAAACCCGCACGGTCGGGTGTAGCCACGTGACTTCCGCCACTCACGCTATACTCTCCACTTCTCCGTTTCGGTTTCGGTTTCGCGCAATTGCGTTTTTTTTACTTTATTAAAAAAATACGTGACTCTGTAGCAAAATATTAATTGGGTAGTATTCCGACACCATCATAAATCGCCTGACAAAAAAGGAAAAAAAAAATTTGGGGGGTGTCAGTGTCCCTTTAAGTAGTGATTTAAATCGTGGTTAGAACAAGATTTCTATCAGACCAGTTTTATTGTAATGCTTTAAATCAAACCTTTCCCGCAAAACTAATCCCGAGATTACTTTTGATTCGCCGTTTATCCACCACTTGATGCTTTCTACGTGAATTGGTTTATACTTAGGTGAAAAAATCAGTAGGGAATAAATATTTATATCAGGCTGAAAACGAGAAAAACGCAATTCTGTTATGAGCACTCCGAGCGTTCAGCTTTCTTTGTTCCTTCCACTTTGTACCTAATTTTCGTAAGTCAAACGAGGACGCGAGAGAAACGAAAACTACAAAAGTAGCGTCATACTTGAAGCAAATCAGAAAGCGAAAGAGAGGGCAAATAGAGATTTTTAACCAACTAAAAACTCTCGCAGTGTTCGTTCTAATATGGCGGGTTTACGTCAAGACAACATTCGTTAAAGTACTTTATACTTAGAGGAATTCTTTCTTCCGCAATATTATGAGTGATAGGAAAGATTGGTAAATTCCTTAAGGTAGGAATAAGAAGAGGCGATCGACACACCGGCTCAAATCTGTGAAACGAGAGAATTCCAAGTGAAGCCGGAAGTAGAGGTCACGGTCGGCGGACACCCCCCAAGAGTGCCCAAGTCCGTCCAATAGCGTCCAAGGGTGCCCAGGTCTGTCCAATAGCATCTTTTGGTTTTGGTCGTCGTTGGGGGGCGTGCTCCTCAACCGGAAATTTCCCCCGGCTTCACCTCTGGTTGCATCTTGTCGCCTCAAGGAGCTTCCTACCTCAATTGGTAAATTAATCTGCGATGTTTAAAAGACAAATTCTAATTAAAAATAACTATTTTCCAGCTACAGTAATATAAATCCAATTAATAGGATTTAAATCAATCAAAACAGATTCACTTGATATAAAAAAAAATGTTTTTTTTTTTCTTTTTGCTTTTAGAGCGCAGCTTTTAGTCGCCTGTTACCGGCTTGAGCGGCGTCGGCGTCGGCGTAACCACGCGGTGCATTATGGGAAATGTCCCATAATGCACCGCGCGAGCCCCTCCCCCCCCCCTCCGGGTCACAAACGCGCGGTGCATTATGGGAAATGTCCCATAATGCACCGCGCGAGCCGCCCCCCCCCCCCTCCGGGTCACGTAACCTCAGAGGGGGGGGGGGGTCACTTGACCCCCCCCCCCCCGAGGTCACGTGTCCCTTCCTCCCCGAGGTCACGTGACCCCCCTCCCCCCCTCCGAGGAGATTGAAGAATAAGAGGAGGAGGAGGAGAAGGAGGATGATGAGGGAGGAGGGGTATACCCTCCCCTCAGTACCCTTCCATCCTCCTCCTCGAGAGCTGCGCTCTACTTCGGGGTTACAGAGAGTTGCAAACGGCTTCCACTTTTTTCAGCATATTCTTACCAACACCGACTAAAAAAAAGATCAGTGTCTAGCCTTAAAAAGCCATGAAATAATTTTCGACCTCTTTCTTTTTAGCTTTCCTTCTCAACTCGAAAGCGAAATGAGAAATCACGCAGTCCTGACGTGCTTGGGTACCGGTACGAGGAAGCCCAGCTTCCACCGTCCTTTTTAAGCACACCGTGGTACTTGTCGTTCGCAAGTGACGATAAGTGCAGTCGCGGCACTCATTGGCCACGAACGAGAATTCAAATATTCGTAGACGGATTCAATGTTGACGAGCGCATTCGTCCGAGTGACGCAGTGCTCGTGTGCAATGCCTAAGCGGGAGTCGGCTGACGTGCTTTGGGTACCGCGGATGTGTCACAGCGAAAAGGCACAAACATTTAGAAGGAAAGAAGGTACGAAATAGTCCGCTAAATTTTTAAACTTTCGTAACGGAAATAAACAGCGCGCAAAAAATAGACAAGGACGAAAGGAAGGTGCGAACGACACAAGCGCTGAACTCACAACTAAACATTTATTGAAAAAACACCAACGAAGTAAACCGCACTATCGCTTCAGCACGTGTCAAGATAGGCAATTTCTTTTTTGTGAAGAAAAACCTATGTTTGGCTGACGCATGCATCTTGCCCCTCTTTTGTTATTGCATACGCTTCCAATAATTCTCTGGTAGTCTTATCTGTGCTCCTCCCGATGATGGTGATGTTATTGAATTGGGGCTGGCATTTACAGGCAGCACAATGCAGAGGCAAGTGACCCCCAGCGGTCGACCGGAGTGTCCAGTCATGTTCACGTGCCCTGTCATTAATGCATCGGCCAGTTTGGCCGATGTACACTCTTCTGCAGCTTAGTGGGATCTTGTATACCACCCCAACCACACAATCAACATACTTGTTCCTGTGCCTTACGGCACATTGGCTCTTGCCCCCAGCCTTTTCCGCAATTCTAGGGCACAGTTGCGCCAACTTTCGAGGTGCCGAAAAAACAACAGGGACGTCAAACCGCCCAGCTACCTTTTTCAAATTGTGCGAGAGTTTGTGCATGTAAGGGAGTACCTGGGGTCTGGTTGTGGGGTCCTGTTGTTTTTTCGGCACCTCGAAAGTTGGCGCAACTGTGCCCTAGAATTGCGGAAAAGGCTGGGGGCAAGAGCCAATGTGCCGTAAGGCACAGGAACAAGTATGTTGATTGTGTGGTTGGGGTGGTATACAAGATCCCACTAAACTGCTTGCACTAATAAAGTGCAAGCAGTTTCAAGAGATATGGCTTGAGCGTTGATCGTTAGCGCGAGAGCGATTGCGCGCTTGTGAAAGTTTTACAACGTCACGACATACGTTTATTGCTTCTTATTGTTTTTTTTTTTTCTGGCTGTTGTTTTTTAGGTGGCTACAAGGTACCAGAAGGCGTGATGTGTTTTATCAGCCTATACAGTCTCCACCGCAATCCCAAATACTTCAAAGATCCCGAATCCTTTATCCCGGAAAGGTTCATGTCTGACGAGATCAAAGCCCGGCATCCGTTCAGCTACATTCCCTTCTCTGGGGGCTCCAAGAACTGCATCGGTACGCGACGTTTTCTTCTGAGATTTCAAAGAAATGCATCCCCTGTAGTCGGCTGCGTCTTAAGTTGCTTATTATGTTCACACGTCTTACTTCGTAATTCTTTCTTTAGCCTTCTATTGGCCAATACCGCAGTCTCATTGGCTGCGCAGTGATACTGAGGTGTTCGGGTCTCGCCGCGCCCTGTGTTTTTTGGGCAATCAGTGACTATATAGGGTGTCTGAAAATTCAAGGCTCGATGTAAAATGAGCCGTAAAAATTGGCGCGTGCACGCAGGAATCTAAACCTTTCGTCGAAGGTGTATTTCACAGATAGGTTTCACCTTGTAAAAGTATCAGGCGTAGCCCCCTCTTTGTAAAAAGTAGTGCCAAAAAACTGGGCAGGGTCAATGGTGGACGGCGATGCAGACGACAGAGTTGAGTGGCGGGGCGTGTTTGGCGCACCTGTTGATAGATGGCGTCGGAAGCAGCTTCGGAAGTAGTAGCCGACCAGCGAAATAAAACAGACTACGGGCAGACGAAATCGGTCGGTAGCAAGACCGCCGTTATTATGCAACAGCGTTTTCTTTTATTTTTGTTACTTATAGTTTCGCTATCATTGCCCGTATTTCTTTTTTTTTTTTTTTTTTTGTAACCAAAGGCACATTACAAAAAGTGTGTGCTCAATTTAATAAACCACGGCCTTCGCGGGCGGTCTGGATATTTGTTTTTTTTTAAAGCAAGTCGGAACAAGGCAGTAGCGACATCTATCAATTCGTGCGCCAAACGCGCCCCGCCAATAGACTTGGTCGTCTGCGTCGCAGTCCCCCGTTGACCCTGGCAATTGTTTTCCCTTATTTTTTGCAGAAATGTAGCTACGCCTTGTAAGTTTGCAAAAAAAAAACCCAACTGTGAAATACATCTTTAAAGAAAAGTTTAGATTCCTACGTGCAAGCGCCGATTTTTAAGGTCCATTTTAGTTCGAGCCTTGGCATTTCAAACACCCTATATATAACTGTGCGTAAAATAATTATATCGAATGTGTTGTCGAATCAAATAGTGTTATTCTCGTCTGCCATCGCTGAGCTGAAGAGAGGTTATCATTGTCTAAACCGCGGACATCTTTCTCTGATTGTGGTACGTGAAGATGTGCTAGAAAAAAAAAGTTTATTCATTTTCATTAAGAGTACTAATGATTTAGCATATGAGTAGCCTCTCAGCATTTGAGGAAACGAATAAGCATTTTCCTCCGGTCTTTGATGTGTCAATCAGAAACACCGTAGGGTGTTTCAGCTTCGAATGAGCCAGCCCATTTTGGAATCAGCCCTTGCCGCCGCCCCCCCTCACGCCCCGCCCCCCCCCCCCCCCTTCCCCGGGTCGCCTTTTTTCTTTTCGTTTCATTGCACTTTCGTAATTCACCGAAACAAACCACCTTTTTACTGTAATAATTGTGAAGAAAACTTCTTTTTATGCTTTCAGGGCAGAAATTTGCAATGATGGAAATGAAACTACTAGTGGCGAAAGTGCTTGGCAAGTACCAAATCGAGTGCAAAATTCCGATGGATCAACTCAATGTTGCCTACGAAGTGATCGTCAAAGACAAAGGCGGCAACAAAGTCTGGTTCCGAAGAAGACCAGAACTCTCGTAGGCTCCGCAATGACACAAACTCATCGACGAAACGATTGAATCATAATATTCGAACAAACTATTACACAGGAAGGGCGGATAGGGCATTTTATTTAAATTAAAGCTTCGATTACTTTTTTAATGGTTGTCATTCTTCCACAACCTCGTTCAAGTGACCTCGAGGATTTATATGCAAGTTTTATACCCCTTAGTCGTGAACTTGAGCAACCGTACACCATAGGTGTGTGACGGTGATGACTAGTGCTCTGTTAAACTGCATAAACCGATGGCAGCGCCACTGCATTATCACGGGGCTTTGTCGCACCCTCTTGAGGGGATGACAACAGATTTGGAGGGGGCACTAGTTTTCGCAGGCATGGATGGACGAATGGATAGGGAACAAATTGCGGTAACTAAAAGGAGATTGGAAGATTGGTGGAAAAGACCTATGGAGGTGTAAAAATACAGGTAAAAATTACCAATGGAAACACTTTAAAAGAGGGGGGGGGGGGGTTGTGTTAGAACAAAGCTTTATACAAATTTTAAAAAAGAAGGGATGACAAAAAGTTAGGCTAGGTGGCGCAAGCTGCCACCAGTCACAAAGCGTATAGCCATTACCATCCATCCATTCATGACATGCAAGTTCGTCTGCTACTTGCGCGCATCGCGCGTTTGTTGATCCGCGAAGTGCGCCCACGTGGTTTTCTCAGGCATCAGCCAATGACGCCGTGTGCTTGCCTGCCCCATCATCACGCGTTTCCCATACGTCCAGCCTGTAAACTGCCGCATTGAAAGGCTATCCCACATGGCGCGTTTTTCCGGGCGTCTAGACACGCGTCTCAGTTTGGCGCGCAGACGCGTGCGCCCAGTCAAACCACACGCAGCGGTACCAGGCAGCGCTTCGCGTCTGCGTTTCCGAAGCGTCTGCCCAACGTAGCCAGACGCGCTTAAAAAAACAAAAGCAAATTTTAAATAGACATCGCGTGTTACATGATGGCTACATGCCGCAATATTTAATTTTATTGATAGTAAGCACGCATTTTTATTACAGAATTGCAAGGAAGCTCAATTTCACTCATTTTCATCCTTTTCAGTTCGTACGGCTCATCCACCTTTCGGTAAGCCATCGGCATCACCATCTCCCGCGCCAAAACATTTACAGCTGGCCGCTACAGAGGTTGCATTGTTGAGTTGTTGCCGAGAGTATTAGTTTTGTTCCTTTGTCGCTCGTTGTCCTTGTATTCTTTACATTTCGCCTGCAGAGTGCACGACGCTTTTGTACTTCGCTAACTCCTCTCTGTTCCGCTGAAGGAGCGTCAGCCTCTCCCGCGGAGCAGAAATAGGAGTCCCTTGACTTATGCAAAAGGTATGGTAAACTGATGTCCGCAGGCGGAAGGACGTAACTACTCACGTTCGCCCTGCTGCGAGGGTCTAAGCCGTTTTTATTGAAGGCCGCGGGCGTGCAAATTTTGTAAACTCCTCGCGCGCGGGTGTTCGTGTATGTGTGTGTGTGTACGCGCGCGCGCGCGCTCTGCCTTGGAATGGCACAGGTTCGCTACCCGTTTTTGTGTGTGTATCTTTCTGTTCTGAGTGTTTGTATTTATTTTCCTCTCCCAAATCCCTTTCTCCACTTGGCGGCGGGCTAGCAGGCGCACCTGCGTAAGGGTCTCAACCTTCCTGCCTAGCCTTGCGCGGTACCGAGTGGGTATCGCAATCTGTGTAAATAAAAATTATTATATTATTATTATTATTATTATTATTGCCATTGTCGCAAGGTTCGTGGCGAAAACTACAGTCTTACAGTGGAGAAACTTCAAACACTCCTTGCAACTAGTGAACACGGCCGTTCATTGGTTGTTGCCTACTGGACGCAGCTGGAGAAGCGACGCCTGGACTCAAAATATCTGGCTCCTCCAGGTACGTCGGAATGCGCCAAAAAACGCTGCGTTTTGTCCCGGCGCCGGAAGTGACGTCAAAGAGCGCAGGCGCATACGCGACTCAGACGCGGAGAAAAGCGCGCCATGTGGGCTAGCCTTAACAAAATTTAGACTGCCCGTAAAAAAGCGGTTTCTCAACATATCTCGCTGCAATCCGCTACAGAGGACCAAGCAGGTGGTGGAAGTTTACAGTGAAAAAATCAAGTAATGAACTTACCTCGTTCAAAGTATACAAAAAAAAAACTGTTCTTGGCAACCTAAGCCGCCTCTTCGCAGGTTATGCACGCGTAGTGAGAAATGCCGCCGACAGATAGCGCACGCCGCGCCGAGGGAGCAGAGCCATATGGCTCTGCGAGGGAGCAGTGGCCGATTCGGGTTCTTTTGTGGGATCGTCTGCTATCATTGCCCGAATCGGCCGGCGCTCTCTCGACGCCGGGTACGCCATCTGTCGGCAGCACTACTGACTTCGCTTGGAGCGTCTGCGAAGTGGTGGCGTAAATTGTCCAAAACAAGTTTTTCTTTATTTTTTTTTTTAACAAGGTAATGTTTTGTCTTGATTCTTCACTGTAAACTTGCACGACCTGCCTGCACCTCTCTAGTGAATTGCAGCGCGATACGTCGAGAAACAGAAAACTATTTTTTAGCGGGCAGTCTAAAGTGTCTGAAAATCATTAGTTTACACTACACTGTAGTTTACACGCTGTATAAGGGGATTGGTGGCCGAGTGTGTTAACTCACCGCAGCTCGAGGAGCGTGGAACAAAAGCTCGCGCTGCAGAACCCAGAGACAACGGGGTGTGTAGTTCGGCTAGTTTTTTGGTCATGTCGAAAAGGTATTCAAGGACACATGCAAAGAAAAAAAACATTTTTTTTAAACGGCTTAGATGGAAAAAGGATGTCATCAAACGATTTTACAGCGAAGAAAAAAATTTGTAGAGCTATATTTACGGCGCGAGATGCTTTTTTGTCAATCGCGGTGTAACGCTCCTCCTTTCCACTTTTCTCTCTCGCGCCTGTGCGCTCCGCGGGGAGGAGAGGTAAGCCGCTTGGATTGGCTTGGCTGCTCGGCTAAAAAAGGTGCCACTTCCTTTTAATATACACCAATATAATATACACTAATATACACCAGCTCACTTGCGCCCTTACGTTCTGCCACTTCCGTTCAACTTCGGCGCGCGCTGTGTTGTTGGGTTTGTGTGCTGGTGGTGGAAGCGGTGGTAGTCTGCTCCGCGTCTTTTACGATGGATCCTGAGTTGAAGCGCAGACTCGTCGACCGGAGCAGGCAGCTCGGGCTTTGCCCCTACGAGGACACGCCTCGCAGACCAGCGAACCCCCCCGCGGAAAGCTCCGAGGCCAGCGATACGCTTCTCGTGCGGTTTGCCTCGACGCACGACAGCGGGTTCTCGTCGCTCGTCTCGTCACTCGACAAATCGTTTAGATTTGTCCAGTGACGAGATGTGATTTCGCTTTAAAGTCACGCGTTGGGTTCGCTCGCTGCGTGGCTCGAAGGCCTCCGGAGCGAAGTGACGAGAGCACACCCGCGGACATTCTTCTCGGCAGGCGTGCCAGGCGTACGCCCGGTCGCCTCTAGCCAGATCGCTCTCAAATGCTCGTCCGCCGGTACCGCATGTTTACTGAAATCCTCCTGGTCACGATCACGAGAACTGCAGCCTTTCGTCGAGCAGCGGCGTCACTTTCGTTGAACCGACATGTCAAAAACAACACCGCGCCGACCGCGCTCCGCCAGCTCCGCGCCCCTTCGCAGAAAAAATGGCGGTCTTTGTTTGGTTTCGTAAGCGTCAAAACGGAAGTGATGATTTTCTTATAATAGAAGTTTCCCAAAAGTCAAAATATTTTGTTACAAAATAAGTGCAACAAAAAAATGAAGAAAATAAGCAACTTTCAAAGACAATAGAAAGCTTTCGAAAGAGCGCAAGCACCACGTGATAAATAAGGGCCAGTCCAACGAGCTGGAGTAAACTTAGAGCGGTAAACAAGCGACCAAAAATGGCACCCCCCCGGTTGCTGCCATCTTGACAGTTTGCCACATTAGTGATCACGTGACTTTAAGATGGCTGCGCCCATAGGTGCGCCAGATCAGATTGGCCAGATTGCGGTAAGCAGGGCCGCGGTCCAAAATTTACTTGATCTCACTCTAGGGTCAATGTTCTGTTCCTTGGCGTTCGAAAACCTACCCGCGTCCAGTTAATCTATCAGTCTTGTCATGTGACATGGCCCACCGGAGTAACTCGGATCCATTCGAGTAAGATTGGAACGCAGCCCCAGAGGGCCCCTCTGCTTACCGTGATCTGCCCAATCTGATCTGGCCCACCTCTGGGCGCAGCCATCTTGACTTCACGTGATCACTAATGTGGCAAACGGGCAAGATGGTGGCAACCGGGGGGGAGGGGGGGGGTGCCATTTCTGCTGCAGGCCTTGGGTTGCGGTTTACCGCTCTAAGTTATACTCAAGCTCGTTGGGCCAGTCACGTGATAAATATGGGCCACTTTTCCGCGGTGCACGCGGGCGCAGACTACAAATTCGTATTGCGCCGTAAATATAGCTCTAAAATTTTTTTTCTTCGTTGTAAAATCGTTTTATGACATCCTTTTTCCATCTAAGCCGTTTAAAAAAGATGTTTTTTTTCCTTTGCATGTGTCCTTTAAAACAGCGCAAAAAATGACGATGAACCCCGTCGACGAAGACCACAGATATAGCGCTGTCAACACCTCGCGGTTCACTGTGATAGGTGTAAATGTGCTCTTCTTTTAGCGCGACACAAAAGCAAGTCTGCCAGGGAAATTGACGAAGCTTACTTTATTGCTCGCTATGACGCGGGCATGTGTGTGAGCGCACCGTCCATAGCCCTAGCGAGTGACGAGGTTGATTTTATTAGGAAGGCAAGCAAGCACGTGTAGGTGTGTCGGAATGATGGGGGAGGTGTGTATTATCGAGATGACTGTCTCTGTATCCATCCGGTTCTATTTATGTTTACTTGCTGTACAATGCAAAAGTAAAATTTTCAGTTGCAGCGCTGTGTCTGTGTTCTCCTTCCAATAGTGCTTTCTTTTTTTTCTTCTTTTTATTTGCGTTGTTTCAATACCTTTTCGACATAACACAGAGACATAGACTATGCCAGAGATCATGAGTTCAATCCACATCCTTGCCCGTTTTGATCGGGTTGCACATCATACCGGCGTGCAATCGTGTGTCACATGCGAGGTGCACGGTAAAGACCCTAGGCTAGCGGTTGCACTGCACTGGCTAAATTTTCCACCTCTGGCTAAAGCTGAGAGGCAAGTCGCCCATTGAGGCTGACTAACTTCCGGCTGTCTAATCGTACGTACAACACAATTACTTAACTAACGCGTTCTCAATGTTGCCCTACAATCGGCACTTCCGCTCCTTGGTTTGGGACGCACCAAGGGCGCAATTTGGAACGCTTGCACCCCCGTATTTAAGCAAGAGCACACAAAACTTCTTCCGCTTTCTCTGATGCTACACCATGGCTTTTGTCGTTATTCGAGGGTTAATCGCAGGAGAGTCCTTAGGTTGAGCGATTGCACACCACGGACAATTTTATACTCCATTAGACTATTTCTGCATGATGTGAACTGCAGACGGTGTGCTATGTCTCATCGGGTTTCACAAAGCCAAGTCAAATACTGAAAGGGGGCTTCGACAGAAGGACTTTCATTAATAAGTTTCAAACCATTCCGTCACTATGTGCGCTTAAATTCAAACACATCGGGAACGTCCTAACATATTAGACAGTTTCTGAAGATTCCTGAGCTAAGTGTGTCTCTTCCGCAGAATCAGGACACCTTCAAGGTAGAGTCACTAAATGGGTTTCCGGAATCTCAAAACTCCAACCTTTGGAGTAAAATGGATAAGTGGGCTAGTTGGTACATATTTAACGATTGGTTCTTTCCCTTCTTTCTCGTGTCCATGTAATTTATAGACGCTCTTTCGGTCAAATCTTAGGGCAGTTACCGCCGTGTTGAGGCCAGTGGCCAGCGTAGTTTGTTTGGGGCCACTCCACTTTGAATGAGCCAGTCGATGTTCGCGGTTAGAGATTGCTTTTATGACCGATTTCTCGTTTCACTGAACTTCCTTACTCCGGCAACTGATCGCTTTATTCAAAGATCGATCATTCTGTACTGATCCTAACAATAAAACTAACATGGTTTATTTGTTTTATTTGTTTTAAGACAAAATTTTGATTGTTTTCCAACTAGAAAAGGCTAGACCAATAAGCGCACGGGCTCGGTCGTACTGCCTCCACACGATGCCACTGCCTACGGTGCGGAATTCGGGTGGTTATATTGTCACAAATGACAAGGTGGAACAACGAATAACTGAGGAAAATAAAACGTTTAATAAGGCGAACTTGTGCCCAAAAAATGAAAAGGAAACAGAAGATAACAGCAGAGCGTCGCGGGCGTCGAAGACGGCGTAGAGCAGAGTCGAACGCTGGGGCGAGACTGACTCTGGCTCGCTCCGCGAAGCCCTTTATGTACACGCGTGAGCTTCTGCAATAATCGGCGCAGAAAGTTCGACGCGTAGAACAATCGCACCTCGAACAAGCACCAGGATTCTCGAATTTTCCAGAACACTAAATGCAGGGATAAACAAAAGACACGTCGCTTCCAGGAATCGAACCCTGGCTTTTCGCGTGGGAGGCAGGTACGATAACCGTTAGGCCACGCGCGCGCTGCCGACTTGACCAGCTGCGCGCGCGGCAATATCCGTTTTAACAGGTCATCTTCGAGACAAGAAGGTGGAATGAAAGATGACTGCGTGTTCAGATATTGGAGCTAAAAATGAAAATTGCGTAGTCCACAGCTTGTGTAGATCCAGAGATGCCGACACTAGCGAGAACTGCTTTCAGTGCTATGTCACGTCACCGCGATCTAGGGGGGGCCTGGAATTCAGACTGGGCCAGAATTGACTGTAACTAGTGTGGCGACGGCACTGCCAACCTTAGCGAAACGTGAACTGAAATAATTGTCGCCAAAGTGGTACTCTGTAGACCTATCCAGTGACAAAAATGACTACAGCTCAAGGCACAGCGAAAAGGCGAGGAAGAACATACACGCTCAACATCTTGAGAGAAAGCTGTAATTTTCTAAAGCCCATGTTACAAATTACATACAATCTCCCAGCACGTGGGCGAATTTGCGTTCATGACACATGTCGTCACAATGCCCCCGGCCATCACGGCGACATCCATTGTCAACTGAGCCAAAAATAGCAGAAATAGAAGGTTTGCTGTAACTAGACATATGTAAAACTTCTTCCGCTTTTTTTTCTTTCGTTTTTTGCATCAAGAGGTAATTTAGAAAGATTTCCGTGACTTTTGTTTTATATATCGCAATATAGAGCTGTTTTGCTCGGTCAGGGGGCGCAAGCGCATTCGTAACACGTGGCCATGTAATGGTTGCATCGAGCATATCGGCACTGCAGCGTTCGAACATGCATGAGTCACGGTCGTTCACAAGTGTATGCCAGCATATGTCTACGCGCGGTAACAAAGCGTCTGAATAACCTATAAATAAAGTTTATATAATCAAATAAAAATTAGCTAAAGTGTTCGGCTTCCCAAAATAAGAATGTTTTTCTCAGAGAGTTTTCGTTCTTGTTTTATTATTTACAAATTTACATCCACCAATATAAGCGTCACCTTAGTGTCCGCGAAAAAAAGTTAGAAATGATAATGACGTACACCCAAAGAGCGACCTAGAAATATTCGAATTTGCTCGCGGGAGGTTCTGCCCAAACTTTAGAGCTACATGCCCATACCGCAACCCGCTGAACGCACAAATTCCAAGTTGTTCGTTATCGTCCTCTGTAGCTTTATTGCACTATATAAACTAGAGTGTCTGCAATGCCGAGGCTCGATCTAAAATGCGCCGTAAAATTCGGCGCCTGCCCGTAGCAATCTAAAACATTCGTCAAAGGTGTATTTCACAGGTGGCTCTTACCTTGAAAAGTACACGGCGAAGCTCCCTTTCTGTAAAAAAATATAGGGCCAAAAAACTTACCAGGGTCAAGGGCGGACGGCGACGCAGACAACCAAGTCGAGTGGCGAGGAGCGTTTGGCGCAGGTATTGATAAATGCGGTCGAGAGCAGCGTCGGAGGGTGTAACCGACCAGCGAAAGAGACGAAATCCGTCGGCGGCAAGAGCGCCTTCGTTAAGCAACCGGGTTTTCTTTTATTTGCGTTATTTCAAGTCATGTTTTGATTGTCTGCATTTATTTTTAAACCAAAGGTGCATTACAGAAATATTATGTTCATTCTGACTACGGTCGTCGCGGGCAGTCTCGATATTTATTTAAAAGCAAGCTCCATGGAAGAATGAGGTAGCGCCATCTATCAATACGTGTTCCAAACACGTCCCGCCACTCGACTCAGTCGCCTGTGTCGCCACCCGCAGTTGACCTTGTCAAGTTTTTCAGTTGTAATTTTTTTACATAACATAAGCTACGCCTCTTATTTTTACAAGGTCAAACTCACTTGTGAAACACACCTTTGATGAAATGCTTAGATTGCTACGTGCAGGTGCCAATTTTTACGGTTTATTTTAGATCGAGCTTCGGCACTTCAGACCCCCTATACTTCGTTTCAGTCTAAAAGGGCGATGCTACAATGTTTTTACTTTGCGCAAATACCGCTTAGAACGAATTCCTGACGTTAATGACCCATGAAACAAACGTCCATTTTTCACCACACACAAAAGAAGTCACCGAAAAAATTAAAGAAACACGAGCAGCGTTCACCTTTTTAACACGCAGCCAGAACAAGCGGCCACGTAATCTGGAGCTAATTATATGCCACCAATGTTGATCTTGGTCACGTGCTGGGTCTGGCAAAGCGCAGGGCACGAGCTGAGTTCCAGACGTTTATGGTTTGGCTATTAGCCCCGTGCGCGACCGAAAGCGTCGCTGTGGTCGACCTTCCACGATTGGCCGAACGCTGACTATGACGTCGGAAAGGGGATTTATCATCGACGGAAATAAGAGGAATGAAAGAACTTTAGTTTTGACGGTGTTGGCAGTGTTCCTTTGAGAGCGCAATGATTTCAAGCTTCCACCATGCTAATAACAAACACCATCGAACTTGTTGTTTGCAAGGTAATGACGTCACAAGGGGGAACCACAGGAGGGCGCCACCAAAACATCTCGCCGCTAATTGTCGTCATTGCAGCGATTTGACACAAATGCCTGTGGAGCTTTTTTAGGGGCGAAGCTCCTTAGGGGCTAGCCATGTCCGTATGTCCGTCCGCCGTAGGCCGGCGTCGGGTGCTCGTGCCTCTGCTCGTGAGATCACGTGCTCACGAGCACGTGAGCACATGCTCACGTGCTCGTGTAGGGCAAAAAAAAAAATTGGAAAAAAAAAGATGAAAAAAATTATGAAAAAAGAAAAAGAAGAGAAAAAGAGTAGGGGGTTCTGAGATGCCATCCAATGTCTTCTTAAAAAAAGAAAAAGAAGAAAACCACACATTCTCCTACTGACATGAATGAAAAGGCTCGGCATGCTGCGGCTCGGTGTCTACGCAGACAAGCACCACCAGAGCTTCGCCCCAAGCAACATCATTCACCATGTGGAGATGCGGTAAATTTTATCTTCATAAGCCCAAATGGAGTGCTCACGCAATGCTCGGTTCCAATCTATAAGCCGCATTCAAATATCGTCACTGAGGGTACTGTGACCCCCCAGCTACGTCATCAAAATGTTGCGAAGCAGAGATTGAAAGGAAACCCTCGGTTTTTTTCTTAAACTACACCGCAACAAACGAGTTTCTTGATCAGTGGCGTTGCGTGCGAGTATTCTCTGTGAGGAGCTCGCGAGGAACGCTACTGTTTTTCTCACTATGGGTAGTGCGCGTGCTACCGGTTATGTTTTAATTTTCATAGTAGCATAGAAGCTTGGCATTGTACGTGCTTGCACCAGCAGAGGAAGTTCTAGTATCCTCACTCTGGGTTCTGAAAAAAATTTCACCAGGCGGCGATACCTAAACTTCTCGCTGCGACTCTCTTCGTAGCCTCCTCTAAACTGACAGAGCCTGAAAGATCGCCACGAGACGCGTCAGCCAAGATTGATAAGGTAGAGCGGCAGAGAACCGGATGAGAGGAGAGCCAGGTGACGGGCGCCCCGCGGCGACGGGACGCCGAAACACACTTGCTCCCGAGCGATGGAATGTCCACTCGTGCTTCTCGCGTTCCTCGGGCTACCGCTTCTTTTCTCGTCGGGTTTGAAAACCATGTTTCGGGTCTTCGCCGCTGCAAAAGCTGTGCGCTGACCAGGGTGTCGAACCGGAACCGAACCGAACCGAAAAGCGGAACCGAACCGTTATTTTTAGCCGAACCGGAACTGAACTGAAGCGAAATCGTCGCCGCCATCTTGGAAATGAACCGGAACCGAACCGAAAAAAAAATATAACGGTAACCGGTTCAAAACGGTTCAAAGTATTTTTTTTATATTTTGTTAGTACTACAAACTGAACATACGGGAATAAGGAATTGGCGGCTGTATTTCTATCTATTGATCAATTTGTTGCATACAGCATTGCAATGTATGGTAAACTGGGTTTTCGTGGCACTTTTGTATTGGCACTATGATTAATCATGTGTCACGTTGTCACGTGACGTCATGGCGTCGATACATGCTGTCAAGTAATGTCACGTCACACAATTTTTCACCGAGAGTCACGTGACACCGTGACGTAAGCGATTCTCATAACCCCGAATCGAGTGCTCGGGTTCATGACCAATCAGCATCGCCAAGCATTCGGGTAGCGGCTCATGTTAAATGAAATATGATAATAGCCCAACTCTAACACTATCTGAAGCTCAGCCCAAGCTTTTGCTTTGCAAACCCTAGCGCATGACTATGATGAACACTGACGGTATATAATTAGCGTCAGATCACGTGGCCGCTTGTTCAAATTGCGAATTGAGGAGGGAATCGACAGCGATTTTTTTTCGTTATTTTTTTTGCATCTGCTATTGCGCGGAGGGGAAAAATAATGGATGTTTTCGCAAGCTATCAACGTCAGGGGTTACTTCTTAACAGTATTTATTGAAAGTACAAAAACAGTTGTTGCGCGACCAATTTTACATTATTCGTTATTGTTGAACTGCATCCGAAAGATGTCCCCGAGAATAAAAGTATTGAAATGACTAAATGCCACTTATTAATATGGCGTTACATACAACTACATGTGTGTACGGAAGGAATACTTGAAAGAAAAAAAAAAAATTAGTGACCTCAGAGGGAGTGCCGAACATTGGCAGTCGCTCTAAGTCTCACACGAGCGTCGTTCTCAAAGTTTCTACCACCTCTGTATTTTGCTTAAA
>JABSTQ010003376.1:0-24591 GCA_013358835.2 Ixodes persulcatus
AATCTTCAGCTCTTCACTTGAGTTCTCAAAAATCAGTCTCTGAAATGTAGGCCCACCGTCCACACCTGTCACAGCTTATGAGGGGATCCTCTTTCGTCGCACCTTTCCGCCCATTCAGTTGTGAAGCCTGCTTGGGGATCTCGTCATTCAGACGATGCTGCGCCACCTCGACCATCGCCCGTTCTGATGTAGATGGAAGCGGTCTGTCCAGAATCCCAGCAGAGGTAGACATTGTCTCTAGGGGTGTTACAAACGCTCCCTCACAGTCATTGAGCATGCTAGCACCAGCTTTGCCTTCGGTTGAAGTAGGTAGAAGGCCCACCGGCAGCACCGCATCTGCGCTCAGCTCGCCGTCGCTGTTCTGTGATGTCTCCTCCCACTGTACAGCTGTTAGCAGATCGTTGGAGACTTCTGTGGCGGCTTGTAGTCGCTCTAACAGCTCGTTTTTAGAACCAACCGTTGAAAGTCCCCTTGCTTTAAGCTCCTGTTTAAGATCTGCGACCTTCATCTTCACCTTCCTTCACTTTCATGTGACCGGAGCGCAGCGCAGTGACACGCTTCTGGCACGCGCCGGACAAGTGACCTCACACGTGACGGGACCTCGCTGAGCTCGGATTGGTCACTGGGTAATGCCGTGTGGGCGGGGCCATCGATGCCCACTGCCCGTCATTGGTCACTGGGATGGGCCCCGCCCCACTGCGCTGTGATTGGTCGGATCGGGTTTGGCTCCGCCCCTTTGGGCGTTTGTTGTACTTCTGTGTGAGTTGGTACAGTTATTCTACTACTAGAGGGTTTTTGTGGCTATCTAACGTGTGAATTTTCAATAAACTTCAGTTAAGATTTCGCCTTGTCCTGTTTTCCTTCGTCTGTGTCCCTGTATTTGTTCGGCGCTTTTTCTTGCAATGAACGAACTGGCCCAAATCTCCACTTTACTGCAATTGACTTATCCCATGCAAGGCAGTGGCTTGTACACAGTCGCCCTATTTCAGTGTTGCAAAATAAAATGACAAAACAAGCAAAAACAACCGAGCAGTCCTGTGTGAATCCTCATACAGCGACCGCTGCGTCGCCTTATCGGGCCCTATTTTACACGAAAATTACCTTTTTCTTTTTCTGCAACTGCGGCACAACAAGAAGACGAATATTTCGTCAATTCCGTCGCCTATATAGGTGACATCCTTAGTATGCGCTGAGAAATGAGACAAAAGGTCAGTCCGTTACTATCACATATAACCTCGTAAACGTCCGGTAAGGCGTCACAGTCTGTGTAACACGCCGATTAACCACGACTCCAATGTTTTCTTCAGTACCCAGCACTGTTCTCGTGGCAAAGTCGTTGAAGTGTCCAAGTTGGACGTGGTGCCCGTCGTCCACACTTTCTGAGGAGGTCAGTTTTTTTTGCATGTGGTGTGTGTGACTTTCTACAGCGGAGCTGTTAAGGGCTAGTTACCCCAGGATTGTGTCCGCCGGATTAGATATGATGACACCGAACTCTGGACAGCTACCGCCATTTATGAGCAACGGCGGCAACCAGTTGTCTGGTTGCCGCCGTCGCTCATAGATGGGAGCAACCTTCGGAGGAAGAAGAGTAGAACGTGCACTGGCGCGGCTAAACGGCAGCACAGCACAAGGGCTGGATGAAATCTCGGCCAAGGTGCTCAAAGGTCTAGGACCCGACGCACGGGAGCACATAGCACACCTCTTTAGTCGAATCTGCTGCGGCGATGACCCGATTCCCAGCGACTGAAGACGTGGTCAAGTTTCCCTCATTCCTAAGACAGGCGGCAACAAGCAGTTGTTACAGGACTACCGACCTCTCACGGTCACGCCAGTGGCCTACAGGGTGTTCGCGACCATAATTAATGGGCGTATAACACAGTGGGCCGAGGAGAGCGGCATACTGACGGAGTTGCAGAACGGTTTTAGACGTGGGCGACGCTTGGAAGATAATCTCTTTACGTTCACGCAATGCATCGAGATTGCACGGAGGGAGAAGCGACCAATGATTACTTGCTTTCTTGATATAGCCAAAGCATATGATTTCATTCCTCATACCATGCTTCTAAAAATATTAAAACAGCTTAATATGCCTGAAACCTGGGTGACGTTAATCCAGCGGCTCTACGATAAAAATGTTGTAACGGCATCTTTCAACGGAGTCAAATCGGACGAGGTTGCAGTTGGAAAAGGTTACGACAGGGCTGTCCATTGTCGCCGACACTGTACATGTTGTATGCATCTAGCACGGAAAGAACCCTGGAGAAAACGGTCATCGGTTTTTCTTTTACGCATCTCCAACACGGCGAGGTGATTACATGGCGGCTACCTGGACTTGCATACGCTGATGACCTTATCTTGACTGCCGACAGTGTGGGGGACACGAGGAACCTGCTGGCCACATGTGAGACCGTGGCGGATCAACTCCAATTACGCGTCAATGCTGACAAGTCAGCGACAGTTATTTTTTCCCGCGAGGGGGAGAGCATTGGACCATTCATCCTACTGGGTGCGACGATTCCTGTTTGCACCAAGTACAGGGACCTTGGCGTGGCACTATCAGCTACGGAAAACTACCTCGCTGAGTATCACGAAAACCTCAGGACGTCCTCAGTGCGTAAGCGAAACGTACTGCGAAGACGGCGCCTCTGGAGCTGCAACCAATACGTCGTTACCAGGCAACTTTAGAAGGCCGCCGCGGCACCCGGGCTGACTTTTGGAAACTGTCATTGGCATACCCAGCGAGCTTCGTAAATATCTTGAACGACGCCAAAGAGATGTCGGACATCAAGCGCTGGGATGCCATGTACAAGTAGATAAGGAGCTTGTTGAAGGTGACGTCGGATGGTCATCTTTCGAGGCACGAGAAGCCAGCAGCAAGCTAGAGTACTACGCGCGACTCCGGCATATGGACGAAGACCGCTGGGCACGCCGACGTTTCATCTACATTCACCTCAAGAACATGCATTCGACGTAAAGAAATTGTGTCACCCGCCTCGGCACAAAGTTTAAAGCCTTTTGAATGAGTGATGAGCCTCAAGCTGAAAAAGATTGGGTGCGTAAAGTGCGAACGCAGATAAATGCTGTCGAAAGGGAGCGCTGGACATTGGGCATGCAACAGCATACTAGCATGCATTTGTATGCATCTTTGAAGACCGAGATCACTCCAGTAACGTTCTGCAGGAACACGCTGGGCAGTCGCCTACCCATCGAGGCCCGCGGCGGTGCCCTGCGCACCAGACAGTACCGTCAAAAGTTTGACAGTAGCGTGACGGACATGACATGCAGCGCCTGTGGAGAAGACGAAGAGACCACCGATCATTTGCTGCTCACGTGCCAGAGGCTCGTGAGCAGCAAATGATCGTTGGTCTCCACGACAGATGGTGGGTCCGGAAAACCTCCCCCCTCCTCTCCCCCTTTTTTCTTTTCTTTTCTTTTCTTTCCTTTTTTCTTTTTTTAACTTTTTTGGCGTGTCCAACTTCTACTATCGTTTCAAAGAGATTACGCCGCAGAACACAATACAGAAGAGCGGGAGCGGAACGAGCGGCGATGTGCGCAGCAGCATGAATGGTTCCCCAACCGCCGCGAAGCCGCTATCGGCCAAAGGCTAAACTCCATGGAGCGAATTATGCGAACAATAACTGACGAACGTTGTCCAACGGTACGCTCGCTTTGCGTGCGACGTTGCGGCCACTGTGCTGATTCCTCGCGCAGAGCCAAAGCCGCCGGGAAAATTCGTCGCTGTTTTGCAGAATATTCGTCCCATGGAGTCCAGCCTTAACGTTACACTGCGTTAAGCGCTTCACATTACCTTGCGAAAGAAGAACAGAATGCTCGCATGGAAAGCCACTGCCGAGAAAAGAAGGTACGGCTTCGCTCCTCTTCTTTCTTCGCCAAAGTGGAAAGGCTGAACGCTTTTCAATATCTATTGTTTACACCTTTTCCGTCTTGTTCATCCAATGTGCTTAGGGCTACAGTCACTACATCGCACTCTATTTACCTCCCCACTTTGAATTTCTGCAAAAGTACACTCTTTTGGCGTTGTGAAAACATTCATATAAGTATAATATGTCTTCAGCACCTTGTACATCCAACGGACGAAAGGCTCTTTTTATAGAACACTTAAAAACTTACGCCCTCTTACGATCGGTATGAAAATACTGCAAAGTGTGCGCAAAAAACACAAGCAAATTGGCTGGTCTATAACTGCTCTATTGAAGATCCGTCTATGGGGCCCACGAACATTTTTAAAATGTTTTGATGTACCATTTAATAATGTTTGACTGGTTCAAAATGTTCGTCAAAGTTTTCCAAAGGGTCTGACGTACCCCTTACGAATTCCTAAAATGTATAAGAGACACGTCCTACATTTTTGAGAGGCCTGTGGGGTCTATCCAATCCTTTCTGTGAAACCGCAACAACCCGTGGGAGAGATCACGTGGCCCTTCAGGATTTATACGTCTGGGAAGCTGCTTAGTCGTTTTGTATCGGGCCTCCGGAACGGATGTTGAAAAATGATATGTTCCCCCGTCCCTCATTGCCGTGTCTGTGTGTTCTGTTTATGTGTTTCACGGGCTGGACTAAAGAGGGAGAGAGAGAGAGACAGAAAGAGACAGAGAAAGATCGTTTTCCCAACGCCCAAGGACACCCACTCCTCCCTCACGTGGGAGAGGGGGTGAGTGGGGGAAAATGGAAGGGAGCATTTTTGCCGTTTCTTTGGAGATATCTTGTATTGTCAGTCGAAATACAGCCTTCCTCAGAAGCTGGTCGACCTGTTTTTTTCTGCTTCAATGAGCGCAAACTAAATGCGCTACAACCAGCGGACGATCAGTGTCCTTTTCCCGTCCCATCCGTTGGACGTAACTTATAGAACAGCTGAATGTGCAGATCAAGAAGGTCTCTCAGTTCCCTGTTTCATGCGCCTCCTTGTCCGTCCTGCTACAAAAGCATCTAGCGATTAAAAACCAAAAATGCCGGTGACGCCACCGCGACGTCACCATGGGACGACACCGCGACTGTGCTCAGGATTTCTCAACAGTGGCGGATGTTAATTGCGGGCTCGTGGTTTGTGCTAAACATGCTACTGACAGTGTGCATGTGTGCGTGTAATGCCCCTGCTTGGGTTTATTGGTTCAGCCACCGTACATCTTAGGAATTTGCCCAGCGGCATTGTGATTATATCGATTCATAGATTTTGCGACAAAGAATTCGGTTGCCCCTGTTTGGTCTGACCGCGTTTTCCTACAGCCGTTTCCTATCTGGTTTGAGTAAACGTTGGCTCTATTTCTATCGTCTTTTTGAATTACAACATGCATGTAAAACGCAATGTGTGGAATAAATTTCCAATAGTGTATTAAACTGCAATTTAACGCGATCGCGTCAAGGAGCTCGCCTTGTAGAAAAGCCTGCCTCGGTGGCGTGGCAGAAAAGCCGGCGTCAGTGGCGTGACGCGAAAATTCTTTTTCGTCGATAGGGTCATAACGTCAGAGGCACATGACTTCGCGCGGGAATGCCAAACGACCCAGAGCTCTCCCGTAAAACGTGACGTCTCGCGTGGAATGAAACTTATTAAAAACAGTACGTAATGCAAAATGAAGGTCGTCGCATGTCTAAAGTATTTCACTTTATAAAGTAATTCATTTTCCTTAAAGAAATTTTTAGAGAACTTTAAAAAAAGAAATTCTTGAAGGAAAATAAATTCATTTTCCTTAAAGAAAACTTTAGAGAACTTTAGGCGGAATTCGAATCTATGGCCCTTCGGTTGCGAGCCGGAAACGCTACTGACCAGGCCATGTTCGCCAAACTTTTTTCTCACTGGCAGAAAGAGCATGAGTAGTGAAGGAGAAGGCGATGCGAACCGGGGACGATAACGCTATCGCGTTGCACTCTTTTTAGCCCATGGTTCACAGTCATTCTGGCGTCTAAAGGGTTGAAGGGCTGAAGGGGTCTGAAAGGTTGAAGGGCTGAGGGGGTCTGAAATACTGAAGGGCTAAAGGGGTCTGAACAGTTGAAGGGCTATTTTATTTTTTTATTGATCCTTTGGGAGGGAGGATGGCACACGACCGCTGTGGGGGGTAAGGGGGTTGAGGGAGGGGGAAGTGTCTGGTTTCTATGAAAGTGGCATCAGTTCCGCCATGTTTGGTCTTCGGTGTCTTCTGCAGCACCTTAGTCCTGCAGGGTATCCTGCAGCAGCCGAAAGGAAAGAGGGAATGAGAAAGTGAAAGAAAGAGAAAGTGAAAGAGAAAGAGAAAGAGTGAAAGAAAGAGAAAGAAAGCAGACCTCTTTCACCTTATATGGGATTGCTCCGCATTCACGACAGGCCGGGACACGATTGTACACATCCCTCATTCCGACCATGCAACCCTCGGAGGGCTCTTAATCAGCTCCCATAGCACGGTCTTCGCGTGTCAACTTGACTCGCACCGCTGCGCTTGACGTTCGGCCCATCTATGGGCGCAGCAATCTTGACGTCACGTGACCACTAATGTGGCAAACGGGCAACATGGCGGCAACCGCGTGGTGCTATTTTTGGCCCCGGTTTACCGGTCTTAAGTTCTCTCAAGCTCGTTGGTGCCGATATTAGGTGAGAACTGGGGCTCTTTCAACGTGCCTTTCAAAGGGCACACCGTGAGCACAGAGTCGCCTCTTTGCCGTACTTGCATGCAAAGGCAGTGTAACACAGGATGTGATGTGTTAACGTGGGGACCTTGTTTCTCGGAAAGTTTGTCGAAGGAGTGAACATCATGAAACCAGTCCTCTGGCAGCACCAAGCGACTCAACACTCATCGAAGGCATTCGTCCTGTGCTTCTGCTTAGACGCCCCTGCACGCTCCTCCGTTCAGAACAATGTGATTTTAACGGGTATTACGGATGTCCGTGGTGCCACATCAAAGGAGGTTATGTTGACGGTAAGTGCCTATTTGTGATGATTAAAGCAGACGTGTAGAAGGTTTTATGACTATTTCAACAATTTCAACATAACTTTCCAGGAAGCCTCAGGTTCCTTTCATTCGAGGATGTGCCCGGGAGGACATCAGAAGGTGTCCGACGTGACATGGACCTGGCACTGGAGACCTCTATGACAATCAACGGCTACAAGGGTCCCTCGCCCGCCGTGAACCTCCCACACTTTGACTTGGTGTGGGGCTTTACGGTGGAGTACATGCATGCCGTGCTGCTGGGCGTCACTCGCCAGATCACAGAGCTGCTGTTTTCCTCCACTAACTCCAACGAGCGCTTCTACATAGGTAAGTTTGAAGGCATCATTAGGGTTCTGCATTTTTGGAGAAATTCGATAAAATCTGAAAAACACTCGACGGAAAATAATATGCCGATTCGGATTTATCCGAAAGACTCAAAAGTTGTGGATTGCGAGCTGCTTCTCAGCTCGTCCCACCTCTATTTTTGCAGAACCCTAAGCATAATTGAAGTGTTAATACATTTTTTGAGTGATGCAATCGTCAAGAATATTGTAATGCTAAAATACTTTGAGCGTACACTGCTGCTTTATTTGAAGATTTTCCGCTAACTTCAAGGTGTTTGCCCCTATTTGTTTGAGAAAAACAGTACCTAAAATGTCTGGGTCCCTTTTCTGTGGGAAAGTAGGCTAATCCATAAAATTTGTTAGCCACGTCGTAGAGATGGTAGATTATCCAAACTAGTGACAGTCAGACAGGCTCAGTGCCACCCATCGTGGAGAGAACCCTGACCTTGTCTCGCTTTTCATCCATGCGCCCCCTCATGGTGTCGGTGTACATGATGAACTGCTTCGTCAGGAGATGACTTATTTGCATATGGGAGGTTCTTGGTGAGATGGTCTAGTACAATGCTGTGCTAAGGATCTGCGACGTGCGTTGAGTTGGCAATGACGCTGTCACATTGCACCACCCCACGTTGAGGCACTCGTCTGATAGACACAAATCCTAGCATCCCTGCGTCACATGGAGGCACTTTATGATGCTGCTGCGGTGCCTGGACTTACCTCCAACAGGAGTGTTCACTGTGTTCTCATTTTGAATCCATTGTTTCTCACCTGATTAAATCAGGGAACTGAAGTGCTGTCGAACGTCACAATCGCAGTGGTAGTAGTATGGCAACAAAGATGTATATGACAGATGCTGGATTTGTTGTCTAGCTTCTCAGCACAACATTCGACAGTAACTAGACAGATACGAGTTGTGATATACAACGACAGAGGCATGGTGCTCGTCTGTCTCAGGGCTTCCTTTTGGAAGAGACTGCCAGGATCGTGACACCCAATAGCATGACACCCCGGCTCCTCAATGAAATATTTTGTCAGCAGTTCGGGCACACTTTCAGCACCTGGGAGCTCGACGATGGTAAACGCATCTGTCGGTGTTAGAGCAGTCTGTACATAGGTCCCTTCGGTAGCAGAGTAGCATAATCTAGAACGCCATCTCTCGGCGGTGAATGCTCACGGTTCTGACGGTGTCAGAGTGCCCTTAAAAATGCACTGAGAAATAGATTTTTGTTTTAGCTTTCTGGGCAGTTTTTAGAATAAATGATGGCTGTATCATTATCTGCATGTATTAAGAAACATATTTAGTTGTTTTGAACCTTGAAGGACGCACAGAAACCTTTTCTTTTTAATTAAAAAAGGACATGATCAGCGACATTTGAGCAGGCGACGACGCATATCAAAGATTTCTTGGTTACTCACGGTCGCCGAGGAAGCGCGGCGAAACTTCGTTCACGTGATCAGCGTTTAAGAATCCGCAAGGCTACTCTTTGCTGCGGAAGCTAGTGGGTGCAGGGCGTCTGCTATAAAACGAAGGTTGCCTTCTAAAATTTCGTTATGCATTCAGTAACCTGGAAACTTTTATGAAAGTATTGATGTCTTATATGCTTCACGACAAAATATATTTGAAAGTGAGCTTTGCTCGTGTTTTCTCAGAAAACAATTTTTCGTTCCATCGATATTTATATATTTTCTTGCAGAGACAGGAAGTAGTGGGCACCTCCGCAAACTGAGAGTACCATAGGGCATGCACCGTGCTGCTCTGTGTCCCACACTGTCGGCGAAACACGTGGATCAAAGGATTGCGTTACTCTGCTCCCGAAGGGAGAAATATATTGCTCTAGTAGGTGTCACGTGCCAGACACCGTTGCACTCTGCTATAAATCCCACCTCACAACACATGTGGTGTTTCAGGTTGCCACTAAATTTCAAAAGGTATTTGTGATTCTTAGCAACCTATTATAAAATCCCAAGCAAGCAGCCATCCAAAAGTTGGAGATAGTCTCGAAAAATTGGGGAATGGGCACTTGTCAATACACGAACTCAACTCTGTGACGTCACGGCGCGGTTGTGGCGCGTCGGTCGCACTTCCGGTCTGGGGCTGTGGGCAGAAGTCCCCATGCCAGACGTGTATTCCAGCGTTGTTTTAAAAGGAACCAGACAAAAACCTGCCTTCTCGTCAAAACGCCCCAACTGGGGCTGTACCAAAAAAGTCGTGAAAGGTTTGAAGGTCAGTTTTCACGTTCTCGGTTCATCCAAAATTCTGCTGGATATGTGCCGTGAAAAGGGGAAAAGCAGACGCCGTCGGACCAGGATTGCTTGGGTGGGAAGCACTTTGGGTCGAATTCAAGGATACTTGTGGTCATCAGAATTTTCTGTTTTGTTCCAACATGAACGCCAGAAAACCGTCAAGTTGTGCGGACCACCTGCGGATTCCGTTCAGTGTGTCTTCAAGTTCAAACGGCCGCCTGATCGTTCGAACTGTCGTTTGCACTTTCAAACGTTTCTGCTTGTCGTCTGCTCTCTTAGACGACGCCGGCCCGTAGACTAAATGTTGGCCCAGTACTTACGATAAGAAGTAAGTGCAGGTTTCAAAATACTTAAATTTGAAGGTTGGTAAGCAGGCTCGATGTAAACAGTAGATACAAGGAGATGTTGATCATTGTTACCAGTGACCATCACCAACTTGTTATTCCTAATTCACTTGGTCCGATTCCGCTTGCGTTTTTCAGTATGGACGTCGACCATCCCAGCTACGGTTCACGCGTTTGCAGGCCGAGCGGCGTGGTGACTGAAAATTTCGAGCGAAATCGCATCATGCGAATCAGGCTTTAGCGTGCATACTGCGGCGTCCAAGCGGAATGAATCGCCACATGTCACATTATTTACGCTAAGTTTTGTGGTGCAACGAGCCTCGGTAATTTCGCTGACGCCGCTCAAGTAGTCAGACTTGGCCAGGAAGACGTAAAATCAACAATACGAACGCGAAAGAGGGCAGGGGGACTCAGACCGACGCCAACAACATTGCATTCCAATGGTTTGTTTATGGACGACGGCGAGCTTCTTAACCACACCCCCATCGTGCATGCGCAGCGCCGGTAGCGTCCGCTAGGGACGCTCCGGTTTCTTTGTAAACATGAGTTGGTGTATAGAGATGTCACAAACCTCCCAAGGCTCAAGTTCAAGAGGGTTGGTAAAAACCTCTTTGAGGCTTCAGTTTACGAAGTTTGCAACTTTCTTATTCCACTAAGGTTTGAATTGCAAGTTCGAAGTCCTTGAGATGTCTGAAAGTTTGAGTTGAACAGCCTTGAATTTCTTTAAGATTCTAGTTATAGAAATTATTTGGTATCTAATGGAAATCCGAGTTTCACAGTTTTAGATTCACATAGTTTTATATACAGTTCTATTTTGAAATAGTTTGGTGTGTTCCTATCACTCGTATTACACAACAGCAATTTCACTCATTTTGACGTTGAGAAATAAGAAATGTCACGTAGTATTGCCGGAGAGCCATTGCTGCTCTGTACGTATAAGCAAATTGCTTATGCCTTGCCATTTTTACGAGTGTCTGCTTTGGGCCTCGGCTTGGACCATCTCCCTTTTTTTATCTTAAAGTGTCCTTTATTTCTTGGGCGTGTACTATTTGAGCGTGTTGGTGCTTTTTAAACATTTAGAAAGTGGAGACACATAACGGACGATACAGACAGGACAAACTTTCAACTTCAACAACATTTATTTTCGCCTTCAAGCCCAAACCCCCGCCTGCTCTTGGAGATTCGAGATTCTAAAACCTTACTCCTCTTTTTTATCTACAACAATTCTATCGTAGGCAGCCCCAGTTCAGTCGAAGCACTGGACAGGCGTCTACTTCTAATCAAGCCTCCCCAGTGCTTCACAAGGCTGCCAAGGTCGCTGGGAAGTCGTGGCAACTGGAAGGCGTCTGAGTGGAGGAACTGGCTGCTCTTCTACTGCCTCCCCTGCACACAGGGGATTCTTCCGTTGCGGTACTGGAGCCACCTTGCCAAGCTTGTTGAGGGCATCTACCTACTCCTGAAGGAGCAGCTGACTCCGTCTTCTATCGACCAAGCTGGTGAGAGCATGTAATTCGGCATTGGAGGGTCAATAGTTCATAGGCTTCCGTGTTTTCGGTATATACTGATAAACCACAAAAAGTAACTCCTGAAACGGTTTTCTAGAAATCGGTAACAACTGAAAACCCTGAATTCAAGCCTTGCCTTGAATAAGAAAAACCCCAGTGTCACCTCAAGGAGCCTTCATCAACAGCTTTATTTGTGTTGACCCCAAACACTGCGAGGCTTCTGCTTTTTTCAGAAATTCCTTCTATGTGTGCTATTTACCAAACACGGCTCATATAGCAATACATTTTGTGGAAACGCCTTAAATATGCGTCTTTTCTTGTGACTTGAGCCCCAATAAACTTTGGTTTCTGCTGGACCTCTAAATAGATTTCACGCGCAATAAGTACAAAAAGAAATTTGAACACACAACTAGCCTTTTTTGAGTGCGTACTGTTCTCTGTGTGCAGAACAGTAGGAATTCAAGTATACAACAGTGAAAAGCGCAAATTGCAAAATGGACATCCCATCTTTAAGGAGGTTGCGAAACTTATGGTGCGATGTACCACGGCTGCCTTCAGTATGTACGGCCAATAGTGACTATAGCAGAATCCAAGCATGTGGGCCTAATCCAGTTTCTCTCTTCTGTCGGCCAGTGTTCGAGACCACAACTTAAAGCCAGAATTGCAGCAGATCAGTTCACAGAGTTTGCAGTAGCAGTCTTGAGGGTACAGTAGTGTAAACGGCAAGTGTGAAATTGAGCAGCATTAGTCTTAAAGGGCCACCCAAGCAGTATTTATGCACCTGGTTTTCTTGTGTCCCATGCCTTTTTAGTAGTTCAGGAGATTTGGGGGACCAAGACGAAACCACAAAATAATAGTGAACCATATTTTAATTTGTCAAGGTGTGGAACAGTGTGACGTATGGTGGTGCTGCATGGTGCTAAACGCGCGTAGCAGATGACGTTTACGGACCTGGCTTTCTGATTGTCCAGATCCATGAAACGTTTGCCTTTGAACACGTAATAATTTTTCACTGACGTTACTTCCAGAGATGGCAAAATTACTTTCAAAAGGTAATTAAATTACATTACTAATTATTTTTCTGGAAACTGCAAAAATGTAAATAAATTACATTACAAATTACCGCAGACTAAAGGTACTGACATTACATTACAATTACATTCGAAAAGTAATGAAATTACTTTGAAATTGCTTTGACATTACTTTTGAATACCTTGAGGCAGTAATTCGTGCTCATTTTATTTACCATATACACCAACACCGTGTTTACAAAACAAGCCCTCGTTTGCTCACACAGCGCGTGTGCAGGAACCAGATCCGGGAGAAGCGAAGCGCTCCGCATGCGCAGTGCCGACAGCAGCGCCTACTTCTATCGAGCTTTGCGAGCAGTAAACTAAGGAATAGAGTTTGAAAACAGTGGAAACTACGAGAAGTAAACGGATTTGATCCGGCCCCCTGAGAAGCGGCTCCACGGTCCTCCATTGGAGGGTCCTGATACACCATGAAGAGTCCTTTTTCTTCGATGACCTTGTAATTTTAATTTGCTCCTAACCTTCAAAATAATGAAAATTTTGTAAAAAAATTATTGTTTCTTCATTCTACTACGTTGTTTGAGGTCAGCCTCGCTGCAAGTTTCAGACCAGTCAAAAAATCGTTGGAGGGGCTCAATAAAGGGGCTCTAAAGAGGTTTTTGAAGCCTCGTATTTTTGTTGTTTTATACTGTAGTAGATGCCATTCATATGCAGTTTTATTATCTAAACTTATTCAATGTCTGAGATGATAAAACCGCATGTTAAGTTTTTGACTATGGAAAATACCCGGAAACTAGGTATGGTTTACCTAGTTTGTGGCAGCCATACGTGCGCTCGTCTGCTTCTCGGAGCATTTGCAAGTTACGCTTCTGGAAGACTCTTTCCTTCTCATGTCTCTATTTCTTATCATCTGTGGAATGCGGTTACGTTTTGTTATATTTTAACTCCAACACTGAGAGAATGTGCAGCTTAAAAAAAGAAGATAGAGAAAAAGCAGCTTGTGCGCAGTTCAATCTGCACGCATGCCTTGCTCGGATGAATCCTCCAGAAGCCATCGCTCGCAAGTGGCGGGCAAGTCCCTTTGTTGTTCGGCTTTGTTTGGATGCATCGGCTGCAAGCTAGTGTTCTGCGAAAATTTGCAGAAAAGGGGCGTACGGCAAACTTTTTATCACATTTTGTTATAGGGAAATAGGTCATGCACAGCTCGATATTGTTTAATTCTTAGGATGCTTGCTCACATATAATTAATTAGCTGTCCCCATGAATAGATGATCTCGAAAATTTCGTTAGTGCCCCTTAAAAATCTATGTAAATATTCTCGTTTTCACTTCAATAACTGAAGTAAATCAAATTTAGGTTTGTAATGGCTAATTCCTTTAATGTGATGCATCATCATACCATTTAAGCTCCAGTATATTTTATTTAATTAAGTTACACACGTCATATAAAAAAGCACCATTCTTCTCTGACGACCCAATGTTGTAAGAGCTATTTTGAAGAGCATATGAGCTCTACGTTGGTCACGCCTAATTTTTTTGAGGTTACAAGTACTGTAGATGCTATGCTAGTCTCAACGAATGTGAATGTTATCAGTAAATCTAGATTGGTTGTTTGGGAGCGCATTCTTTTATGCATGAACGCTGCTGTTTGCTGCAGAGCAAGAATAATGCGAGGCCGCTATTGACTATGGCTTATTGCTTTTTGTTTCAAGAGACCCTCCTGTTGGCCTTCGTAGCCAGCACCAGGATCCTCTACAAGGACCTGGCGATGACCTTCAACGTCCACCAGCTCCTCCATCTTGCAGAGGCGTCGCGGCAGATGGGACCACTCTGGGGCCCCTCTGCATTTGCTTTCGAGAATGGAAATGGGCATTTGGTCAAACTGGTAACTGGGGCAAACGCAGTGCCAAGCCAGATTGTGGAGAGAGTGGTGATGGAACAGCACCTAGAGTGCCTTCGGACCTCGCCACTCTTGTCAGACAGCTGTAAAGAGACGTGCAACAGGATGCTGGGGTACTCTAAGCTCCTGAACTTTATGTCTGTTGGTGAAGTTGGTCTGCTTGGCTGCCCGCACAAGGTGGTCCTCTCTGAGCAGTTCAAGTCAGCCCTCTGGAAGTATGTTGATGAGTGCCCCGACCTTACTGCAGAGTACACGAGGTTTGTCTACAAAGGACAAATCTTTCGCAGCAGGTCACACAGAAACCTTTCAAGTCTGACTCCTCACTGGTACAGACACATGACCTGGAGTATTTCGTAATCCAGAAGATCCTGTGTTTAAGGTCACACGTGCTCCTTCTTTGTGACGAAATTGTCACAACAGCAAGCAGTGTCCTTCCAACGCATATTAAGGAGTGCTTCATCTCCATGGCCGGGACCAGACATGTTGTCAAGCCACATGCAATCAAGGCGTCTTGCCTTTTCTTTTAATTTCCGAGCCCCGCTATCTCCTATGTTTGTGACTTGGCGAACAGTGTTGAGGGTGACTAGGCTGTCTTACTCGCCATATTAGTAACTCTGTCTATGACCATTAGTGGCAAGATCCATATGAACCTCCTTGATATGAAATCTTAAGCTGCTCTGGGAGACAACACAAAAGATTTGTGAAGGTAATGAAATGCCAACTGTGTTTACATGTCTCCTCTGCAGTTCTGTTATGAAAATGTCATACATGTACTCTGATATGTCTTGTGAGTCATTGTTCTGTAACAAAAGAAGCGTCTGTGATGGTGACAACAAGCCATTCTGCTTTGCACCGCGTCCTCTACTTTGCTCACGAGCACATGAAAGAGAGTGTTCCTGGTCGAGCTTGTAGATATATGTTGTAATTCGCTTCCTGCTAGTTTTTTTCTTTTTTTTCTCTTCAGGGAGTGCATGTTGTTGGCATTGTGTACTAGAAAAAGAAATGGCCTCACAATCAGCAAAGCACACAATGAGGTTCCCTAACTCAAGAGATAAAGTGAAATGAAGCGTATATTTCTCGTGGACCCTGACATCTCAAAAGCTAAGGAATTGGATTCACAAGTTGAGGGATACAGATTAAAATTTAAGCACAGCCGGCGTCTTTTATGCTGTTAGAATTTTGGTGTTTCACATTTGCAATCAAGGACGCGCTACAGGAAGTGCTTGAGGCTGTCCCTATAACGTATTTGTTTTCATAAGGAACATGAACGGACAAGAGCAGCAGTTACAAGCATCCGAGCAGGTGACCACTTGTTATATTACAGTTGATGGGAAGACTTCCAATATGAAGTTTGTCTATAGAGCTGAAAAATGGATCTTTTTGTGAACTTTTATGACAATCATTAATAAGTCATTCAGAAAGTGAGGGGATCTGAATCCAGCACGAACAGTGGTGGCTGCTAAGATTCCTTTTTGCACAGGTTTTACGACTGTGTCGTATTTTTAAGTATCAAAGCCGTTTGTCACAAGATTATCAAAATTGTATCATGTTCATTACTATCGACAAAGCTCTTCACGCAGCTATCCAGACGTCCAAACTATGGCATGCCACTACTGAAGCGGGGTCAAATGTTGAGAGGGCTTGGGAAGACATTGTGCATGCAAACAAGCTGCACGGCAGCAATTAAAAAAATTCTAGGTGTGACTCTTTGGGACGATTAATATGGACAACTTTTTCTGATGTTGTGGCAAACTGTCGGAATGATAATTTGAAAGATAGGTGATTCAAGATGCATGCATGATCTGGCAGATGCACACCTGCTAAGGTGCTGGAAAGTTTCTACTGTGACAACTCATTTCTCGACCAAACTGTGTGGTGTTATGACAAGTAGATTCTGGAAAAAAAATCCTTCCTAGCTAGAACAGTCAATTTCTAGTGGCCAGCCAGTAGAGTTACTAATTTGTTCCTTCAGCCATGAGAACCATTACTACAGATGTGTAGCCTGAAAAACTAATGTACCTGAAAGTTTCCATAGTTTCAGGTGCACTAATTGCATGCAGCTGGCACTGGTCAATCAGATGGGTCTGGTACTTGTGCACAATATGATTGAGGTCCTTCATTTTTGGAGGGGGGTAAAAATTGGGCGCTATATTCCAACCTGATAATTGAGGAGAAATCGGTCTTTTCTGGAAACCTTTCCGGTTATTTCAGATTGTATCTTTAGAAAAGATATCTGAACATCTCTTCAGTACAGAGCAGAACAGTTCAGAACATCCCATGTCTGAACTGCTTTACTTGCACTAATCATAGGTAGTTCAACGAAGTATGAATAATAGGCAGAAACAATGTTCGAGCTCACGCGATATTTTCAATCTCGAAAATTCTCGTTAACATATATGTATGCTGTCGTGCATTTGAGGCATGTCCATGTTCACATATCTTGTTTTTGGACCTTATAACTGGATGTCCTCTTGACGTAGCACGGCTTCCATTTCTAATACTGTAAAACCCTTAATGTTCGCGAGCCCTTAATTTTCGTGAATTCCGCGAACTGAAGAATTCGCGAAATTTAAGGGCACGCGAAAAATTCGAACCTTAAGAGTTTCAATGCAGGCGCCTGGATTTCGCGAAATTTAGTGACCGCGATTATGTCCTCTGTGACCGATTCGCGAAAAATAGGGGCCGCGAAAATAAAGGGTTCTACAGTATACACCATCGTCAACGCAATTGTTTTAGATTTCGTAGCGCGCAATAGTATTGTGCCAACAGACCATTAAGTCAGTTCCTTTTTTTTTCTTTATTTGCTTTTAGCAGATACCATCTATGGTGAAGACACTTCTGGAACTGGTCCTAGAATGTCTCCTAATTTTCATACTTCTAGCTGGTTTTCACATTTAAAGAAAGTGGGTTTTCGGGGAGAAGTCGGAGTTAACAAGATCTTCATGAAACTCGTTCGGGGCACAAAAATCGGGAAATAAAGGGGTTTAACTGAAAATTAAGAACCCTAAATATGATGCGTGTTCACTTGTTTCACGATTGGAATTCACCTGCCCTAGTTCCAGAGCTGAGCTGAACTGGATTTAGTTTTGTAACAAAATATATTCTTGAGACAGTTGAAAAAAATCTTGGGATTTTGTCATCTTTAATTGAAATTAATTTTACCCAGGTGGAGTTAAACCGGTCGACTATATTGCAACATCGCCGATAATGATGAGTTTGAATATTCTAGCTTAAGCCCGTTGGCAATTCATGAACTTTTACCATTTAAGCTAAGATGCATTGATTCTATGAAGCATATTTGAAATAAATATGTTGATTTGGGGAAGTTACTAAACCTTAAAAGATTTTTGTTTGATTGCTAATACTTTACAAATGACCTACTGATGAAGTTTGAGTGTGATAAATCTACCAGTTACACTTGTACATGTATGTAAAAAAGAAGCACATTGGTGCTAGGTGCAATAATCTAATAATGTGTTTGTATATATGCTTTTTGAATGTTCTACATATGTTCCTTAATAAATATATTTTGTGATAGACAGAAACAGCATGTGGAATCATTCGTTATGTATTTATTTCGTTAGTTGTAAGCAAGCTGCATTTAATGCACTAAACTTTCCTTTTGCTCTGGATGAGCATTGCACCATAATCATATAGTCAGCTATGTATGTGATGCATGTTGAAGACCACAGGTACATACTGCATTGGCTTAATTGCTCGCCTTAAGGCGGCGGTCGGTGTTGGGTAAAGTACACCTAAAAGATACTTCAGGTAAAGTACAAGTAAATGAGACGTGATGTACATTAAGTAAAGTCGTAAGTACACTGGGTGCAATGTACTTGAAGTAAAGTACTATAAATACAATGTACTTTAAAAGTAAAATACACGTATTTTAATAAAATCTTCCATGGTGTCCTTTAATTCCCCTATACAGTGATTTTTTAACTTGTATGCATTGCCCAGGGGTAATTGGGGGTGCAAGACCTATTTAAAAATAAAAACGGCGAATATTTGATAAAGTCAAGTGGCCACAAAGTTGTTATTCTCTGGAATGGAGCTGAATACAGAAGTCCGTCTTTTGAGTTTAACACCCCTTGCACTGGATTGTTGCACTACAAGGAGAGAGCGTGACGTCAGCCCCGTAGCTTTTCCAAGCAATCCTCTCATAGAAAAGTATCATTCTCTCCTTAATGAAAAAAAAACGGCAAATGTGCACGCAAGCTGGTGATGATTAATCATAATGTGACACCGAAGATTGGGGTGTGAAAAAATTAGAGAACTTTTAAATAGAAAAAAAAAACACAAAAGAAAATGTCTGAAAACATTGTGACGCAGTCTCTTTTACTTCGACTTGAAAATTTAGTTTTTCCGTACTACAGTCTCAGGTGCTGCATTATGATTAATTTTGCTCTCCTGATATCTTAAACTTCCTTGCTTGCGCTGACCGACCGAGAAGTAGCGATCGAGAGTTCAAAAAGCTTCGGGAAAGCCGCCCCTAGAACAAACGAAGCGATGCGTCGTCTGCTCACGTTTCTGGTGAGAGTAGAATATCCCTCTCAGTATATCTCCAGAGCTGACAAAGCATAATTTCGTGATACAAATTTAACAAAAGCATATTTGGGGAATGTACTTTAAAGTCGGCAATTGTACTTTGACCGGAAAGTCCAAGAAAAAATATTTTAAGTAAAGTACAAGTAACTCGGAGAAAATTTTTCAAGTAAAGTACAAGTTTCCTAAACCTACTTGAAGTAGTACTTTAGCTACAATGTACTTAAAGTACTTCCCAACACTGGCTGCTACCATTTTTATTCTTGCTGTTTAACGATTTATTTTTTATGGTACTTAGGAAGCTGTCGTTTTGCGGGTATGTTTCCAATATTGGTGGGTAAATTAAAACCAGACTTTATTGAAATCTAGTTTGTGTGCTAAGAAAATGAGAAGTTTACAAAACGCCCACTGGCCAAGCAGTACGTGTTGGCCAAAACCGCTTGTCCGGTCTCCCCAACCTTCCCATGTCGCAATGTCCGCCTTCTGCAAATCGTCTGTTGAAACTGGCCCTAGCTCCTTTGAACCGACATTGCCAAGTCCACTCTGCGAAATCCAGAAACTGTCCGCCTGAACTATTTCTACTTTGCCTTTTTACCGGATTCGGCAAAGTCCGGTGTCCGCAAACTGGAAATTTCTTCACCGAACTTCTTTCGCTTGACCTTTTGTACGGATTTGGCAAAGTCCGGTGTCTGCAAACCGGAATTTTCCGATCTGGACTATTGCCGCTTTGCCTTTTCACGGAACCTGCCAAAGTCCGGTGTCTGCAAACCGTAATTTTTCATTTTGTATTATTTCCGCTCACTGGATTTGGCAAAGAACGGAGTCTGCAAAGCGGAATTTTCCGCTCTAGACAATTTCCGCTTTGCCATTTCACCGAACTTTGCCAAGTCCGGTGTCTGCAAACCGGAATTTTCTACTCCGAACTATTTCCGCTTTGCTTTTTCACCGGATTTCTTATTTCCGGTTTGGAAACCGGCGTTTTTGCTAGGGAAGGTTGTCTGGTGTATTGCTTGTTAACCTCAAAGTGCACGTCCTATGCCTTCTTGCAGGTGCTGGGAATGCTGAGCTTGTGCTCCTATACCCTTACTCTGAGTGCAGTAACTAAATGGAGTATAGTAAAAAGGAGTGCCCCAGACCGAAGCAGTTGACGAGCCCAATCAGCCCTTCCCTAGCAGTTGTTCTGTATAGTGCTGGGTGAATATTTAAAATGTGAACCAGTGACGCCATGCATGCTAAGAAAGACTAAACTCATGCTGTCTAAACATGTATTATCTATACCTCTTTCCATTGCGCGATGTGTGTCCTTTTTAGAAAAGTGAATTTGTGAATAAGAAGATATCCAAAAGACATCAATCTTTCCGTCTTCAAACAGGAGACATGCACACTTGCAAAGGGGCATTGAAAGATGTACGATGTACCGCAAAGGCCCGAGTACCTTCCAAGGCTAGTTCAGGGTCATGCCCGTCAAGTAAGAAATGCTATGCAGCTGGTGAAGGAGGTAACGGTGTCATAAAGAGGGGAGCGCAGCAAAGAGAAGATGGTGGCAACAGCCGGACAACATACCCTGTTGCATCGGATAGCAGGTTTTGAATGTGACAGGCTTTAAAGCAGATGCTACAAACAGAGAATAAGAACGGTAGAACCTTGTTGATTTGTTCATGGTTGGTCCATTTTTTCAGCTCTTAAGCTCGCGCATGCAGGGGCTCTCTTATAAGAATGTGCATACATTTCCTATACCTTGTTTATAGAAAATTGGTTATATAAGAAAACTGCCACCCCGCCACAGTCACCTCCCCTTTTTGTTGACCCTTGTGTCATGCTAAGGCTGCTACGCATTAATACGTTTTTCTGGATCATTTATTTATTTATAGTGGTCTACTAAACATTGTAAATACAGTGTACAACTGTACATAGTGGTATCTACTCTTAAGGTGTCCAATAAGACCATAATCTGTAAACCTAATTATCAGTAAAGTTTGTAAACTGTATATATATGAAGGTTGTGGTCTATGCTTTCGGCAACCATTTAAGGCTGGACCGCGAAAGCATAGGAGGAAAATCTTGGTCACCTTGTTTGCCATTAGCATACTGATCTCAAAATGCATAGAGTGAGTCAACTTGCTATTGCTGCAGCTCAGTATCAGTATTGTAGCAAGGATTTTTTTTTGAAGGGGGGGGGGGGGCGCCGTTAAATTGCATTGAGTGAGGAAGGGGAGAGGGGATTTCAGCTAAACTGGAAATTTCAAGTAAGAGCCCTTCCCCTCTTCCACCCCCCCCCCCTTCCTGGCTATGGCCTTCGATCAACTATCTATTACCAGTGCTGATGGTACCGCGACAAAAGCAGTTGCGCAGTTGGGGGGATTGGGCCAATAAAAGGGTTCAATGATGAATGTTTAAAAAGGCTACATGTAAAAGCCCATGATACTTCTATGAAGCATTTTCGTATGAATACCTTGTGCGTTTACAAGCTTCACATTCTTCAGTCCGCCATGCCCGATTTTGAGTATGTTTAATTTTGGGCATGTCTAGGAACAACCGAGCAATGAATGAGAGATAGCGTTGACCCCACCATGAGATGAGTTTAACTAGCTTTGAGAAGGAACATGCAGACGACAGTGAGATGATAGTGCTGCATTTTGACCATGTACTCTTACCAAGAACAACGGGTTTATAATTTACTTCTCTTATCTAATTCGCCCCTAATTTTATTGCAACTTGTTTTTGAATGAGTGAGTCTATGGGTGTAAAAGAAATTGATGTCTTCAATAAATGCTCTTGAAACGCTACTGCTTATATTTAAACTCTATATTTAATACTAAGCTAGAAGAATTATATTGTGAAGAACACTAGGCCAGTACGAATGCTACATACCCAGATATCATCAAGGTAGTGCCATGCACCGGTAGGTGCTAGCTAGCAAAAAAGGCACAGGTAAACTGCATTGAAGCCTACTTCAGGACACAAAAAAGGAACATGCGGAGTTACAGTAATGCTACCTTCTCATCCATGTTGTTTTCTTCATGCCTTGCCTTAAAATTATGCCGACATTTTTCTATTTTTTTACGCTTGTTGCTCCGTTGTGTAGGACTGTATGTATTACTATGCATCTTGTTAATGCAGTGTAATCTTTCTGTATTTTGAAACTTTGATTCAAAAACAATTATCTGGTCCTGTAGACGTTGACTGTAATATGCTGCAAACACATGAAACAAATTTCTTATCCCATGACATAATTTGGGCTGTGACTACAATATACAACCAACAGTAAAAGAAAAAGTTTCTTGGTGCATATTACACAAAAAAACCTTGATGTATATTCCATAGCATAAATCTCTGTGTATTAGCATATTCCATTTTTATTTAAATAATTTACTCTTTTGGTGAAACAAATCTGTAACGTAACTCCAAAAGAAAGTGGAGAGCCCAATTGTGTTTGTATTTCACCATTTTTTTTTCTTGCATGTGATTGATGTTGTTACTCACTGCAGATTTATCTTGGACACGATATTAAAATGCTGGAGGTGGCCCTAGACTACGCCGTGGGCCATGCCTCCACCCCTGGCCGCTTCGTGAGACTGGTCCGCCCGTCACTATGGAAGCCTGCAGCTCTTTTCGACCGGAGCGTGTCCGGGCAGGCTTGTAGGAGCCTCCTGAATGAGGGGGCAGTGGGGAAGACACCCCTAACCCCAGAAAAGATAGACGCCATGACAGGTGGATGATTTTTTCATTTACAAATAGCTTTATTCCCGAGTTATTCATCAAAATGTGCAATGAAGTGACCGCACAAGGCTCAGAATTTCTATGTTAAGCCTCTGATCCGAACCACGAGGAAAATAACCTGAGATTTCTCTGGTTTGCCATCGCCTTAGGCCGTTACACTGAGAAGGACGCCTCCAGGCTGAAAAAGGAGAAGGGGCGGCCAGGAGGAAAATGAGAAGGTGGAAACCAACAATTAACCGAAGAAAGTGCTGGCACTAAAAGAAAAAGTAAAGGAGTTAATAGGGACATATTTAATAGACGTTAACAGGAAAGACCACAGGGCCCAGATGTATAAAAAAAGTCCTCTCACACTGATCTGGTATAAACTGTGAAGGATAATCTGCATATCGCCTTTTTTTTAATGATGCCTCTTAGAGCTACTGAACCAAAATCTGTACGCCAAAAAGGGCAGGGTTAGGCTTGTAACGGGGGGATATCTCAAACGGGCGACTGCATTTTATGGCGAATTCAACTGGGCGTTTTGGAGCGCGCCGGGATCAGTTGACCAGATCCGGAATGGAGCACACGATCCGAACGGGGTCGCGCCGCCTACGGATCCCCAATCGAATATGACCACTGCTCCGGGATCGGCGGATGCCTTCCCGTCATTCACCTGCCCGGGAATCCCCTTTCCGCGGCCGCCGCGGTCGTTTCGAAGACGTTTTCGCAATCGCGGTGCTAACACGTGTTCGATGCACGAGCTATGGTGGCTAGAAGGGGAAGTGTGACGGGCGCCGTATGCGCGCCATGTCAGGGAGGGGCGCGAGTTGCGATGAAAATCTTCGCCACCGCGAGGGGCGCTGCAGTCTGCAGGAAAGTCAGCGGGCTTGGGTGATCTGTTGGTTCGCGGGCGCCGGCGCTCTTCTGAGGCTGCTACAAATTCTGCTGTTTTGGTTGTTCTGCTGTTTTGGCTGTGAGTAATCATAATATACATTAGGCTCATAATAAATAAGTGTATTAAGATAAGCTCATGGTAATCAAGAGTCGACCTAATCTCATTTCGGTCTAATTGAAGTCCACTGGGTTAAAAGTAACTCAAAGAAATCAAAAGAGTAACAATAATGTCAATTGAGTTCGTTATAGATCATTTCGAGGAATAATAACACGAAGTAATCAAACCAGTAGCCAAAATGAAAATGAGGCTGAATTAAAGTCCATTCGGTCAATGGTAACTCAAAGTAATAAAATAAGTAATTGCAATGTAAGTTGAGCGAATAATAAATAATTTATTAAATATTAGCCCCAAAAATTATAACAGTCATCGCAATATCAATAGGCCGAATTAAGGTCCCCTGGATCAAAAGTAACTCGAAGTAATCAAATGAATAATAATAATGACTGACTGAGCTCACAACCGATAAATTGGCGCTATAATTACACAAAGTAAACAAGTCACCAAAGGCCACTTAAGCCGAATTAAGGTCAGTTGAATTGAGAACTCAAAGTAATCATAATGTCAATTAATAATTGTCACATAAAAATTCAATTTGTTGAATATTAGCTGAAAGTAATGACGAGTCATTACAATGGCGTTTAATTCGAATTTATGGCC
Source organism: Ixodes persulcatus (assembly GCA_013358835.2). Taxonomy (NCBI): domain Eukaryota; kingdom Metazoa; phylum Arthropoda; class Arachnida; order Ixodida; family Ixodidae; genus Ixodes; species Ixodes persulcatus. The sequence goes on from JABSTQ010003376.1 coordinate 24,144, forward strand.
AATTGGTCAAAAGTAGCTCGAAGTAATCAAAAGAGGAATAATAATGTCAACTGAGTTTATTATAGATCAATTGGAGCAATAATAACATGAAGTAATCAAAAGAGTAATCATAAAATACAATTATACTTATGTCATCTGAATTGTATCAATGATAAGTTGAGTAATAAAAAAGATTAAACAAGACGTCCATTCAGCTAAAATAAATTCGAGTGCGCCATAACTCCAGGTTACAAAGTAGAGTAACAAACGTATCAATTACGCCTAGTCAAAAATGGGACTAGTAACTCCAAGTAGTCACAATAGTGATCAAATGAACAGTTGTCCGCCCAAAAATCTAAGTGTATAAACAATTATTCTGAGTTACCAAATGTGTAACACGACCACTGAATGCAATTAGTGGGATATAAATTGATGATCCCGGGATAAGTTGGTAGCGCAGGATTAAGTG
>JABSTQ010003377.1:0-70268 GCA_013358835.2 Ixodes persulcatus
TCTAGATTTATACAGTGCTAAAAAAATCAATTCTGGGATACTTTTTGCTTACGCGTCTCCGAGAAATTCCGCGCGTTCAAACGCAAACCGAAACCACGTGAAACCCTCTAGTTGATTCGTTGGCAATGCTTTTTGTGCCGTGTTTTGGCTCAATGTTTCGCTGACCTTGTGCATAACCTGTGGTACATGGTTCGACCGACGGTCGCGAAGCGCAATACCTCGCGGAAATAAAAATATTTTTTGTAGAACATGAATTGGGCCGTACCTAGCGCCACCTAGCTTAGCTACTTGCAATTACTCTGCTTGACCCTGCCATCTGGTGGCAGGCGATTTAACCTTCTGTCACGCTACGTGATAAACAGCCTACAGCGGCTTTGAGTTTCCTCTTTTGAGAGCGGCTTTTGGTTTCGCGGATTGGGTTTGGCATTCCTCCGTGATGTGCGGTTGACGAAGGAAATGTGACTCAAGGAACACCAAAGGTAAGACGTAAAGTGCGCGAAGTAACTGGGTATCGGTTGTCTCCGTTTAACATCGCAGTGCTGACGACGAGAAGACTGAGTAACTGCTTTCGAAACGCAAGTTTCTGTACCTGCGGGGGGAATCAGGCTTCAGAAATAAACACTGTTCGCGGAAAGCTCGTGTTACGCTTTTATGTGCTGCTCCTCTCGTCCCGTACAAGAGACGTAGCGTCCTCGTTAAGCCTTATTGAGCTCGATTTGCTCGATTCAGGGCGGCCATAATGAGATGCTGGCGACGGAGGAACTATGCTCCCCTGCTTCAGGGACGAAGGTTTCTCCTTTTCTAAAGGAACATAGGTTACAAGACCGTTCCTCTCCTTAGGGAGGACTATCGATACCCTTTTTTCTAAGAGTGTTGTACGGCCCTTATATTTTTTTTTTTTTTTTGAGGGCGCTGGAGATTTTTAATAAAATCCAGAAATATGATCGTTTTGACTGTTCTTAGCGCGTTTTGAGGCATTTTTGAAAATACATTTATTTTGAAGACAAACGCGCAAGCTACGAACCGGGGGGGGGGGGGGGGGGGGGGGGGGGCGTCTGGCAAGTTCAGTGGACCTTTTCGAAAGTTTGACCTCTGTTGCAAGCTGTGGAATCCCTGCATAGTTATGGATACAAGCGTCAGCTCTTTGTGATCGATTGCACGTCAGCTGCAACAGTACTCGTGCAGCGCGAGCTCAAGCCAAAGGTACAAACACGCTTGCGCTCGCAGCATTTCTGATTATCACCCAAAGTTTCAGATTCTCCCGTTCCACAACGTCGGTTGTTCCGCCATTGTGCAGTGAATCAGCAGACGTCCACCTAAGTCTAATATCGTCAAAACAGATAGAACTAACGTTGTGTACGCATGTGACATCTATATATAAGTAAAATACACTTAAGAGCAAAAAGAAAGGCCATCATTTTATTTTTTGCTGACAGCTTCTTTTTCAATTAAATAAATCCTAAAGGTGTCCACAACGTAAGTTCTTGTTTTGACAATATTAGGCTCAGGTGGACGTCGTTCAGAGAGACATTTCTTTTCTCGTTTTAATCTTTCGATCCAGTTGACGTCCTCCTCTCAAATTTTCGCACTATATTCCAACTGCTGGCGTCCCATTTTCAGAGTTTAATCTTCTCGCGATGCGTAAATTATCTACACGAGCCAAAAAACAAGATTTTCTCAAAAACATTAAGGCTGGTTCACACATCTGCGTTGGTTGCGTTCGCATGCCACCGAAACGACCGTAACGACAAAGTCACCGGGACAAGTGTTCGCCGTACACAGCATGGCAAGCGATGCAAGGGGTAGCTTCGCGAAGCGATTCATGAGTCAGGCTTATTGCGGTGTTTTGGTCGTTACGGACGTTTCGGTTGCATGCGAACGCAACCGTTGCAAATGTGTGAACCAGGCTTTACTAAGTGCGTGCTCTGCACGCGCTCATCTCTTTTAAATAAGTAATTAGACGCAAATAATCAACATAAGATAGAAAAAAAATTAATTTTTCCTTTCAAGCAGTTTGATGACTGCAGACGCCAGCACGTGTTGCACGTGTAACTAGACGGCAGCAGACTCCTAGCGAAAGGCCTGATAATAGACCGATCTCACCAGCCAGTTTGACTACGCCACCGCTGCCGCAATGCATCGAGGGAGCTTTAGTCTTTCTGCACATGCGACAACCTCGCTGGAGCTCTGCGCCTGTGGAGCATGAGGCGGCACGAGCCGTCTTGTGCACTGCTGCCTGATTGATTGATTGAAAACGTTTATTGGCCATAAACTAAGGGATGAGGAATAAGGGCGGTGTCGGTGGTGACGGCGACCTGGACACTCTTGGCACTATGCTACATACTATATAGACCTTTTCATCCTCCTCCGCATGGGCGCTGCCATCTTGAAATCACGTGTCACGGCAGCCATTAGGTTGCTTCAACTTGCTGCTCCGCTCTCCCCTCCGCGCCTTGGCGGATGCGTTGTATTCGTGTTCTTCGTCGCGTTTCACCGCGCTTTGTTGCCTTACTTCGGGAACTAGTCCGATACGTCTACTCGACGACTAAAACATCACGAGGGTGCAAAGGTCCTTATGACAACTGAGGTTTGTTTACTAATAGTGGCGGAACATTCTCAGTAAAGGTCTGTTCACACGATGCATCTTTTAGGCACGCAACAGTTTCGCGACACTCAAGTTTCGCGAAATGTGCTCGTTCACACGTACCGCTTCACGTGCAATAACGATGACGTTTAGACTCGCGAAAATAGTTTCGGTGTTGACCATGATGTGGCGCTCCGAATGAGATCGCTATTTATCTGGGGACCTGCTTTGCGCATTTTATGCAGTCAATTCACTTTAATTTTTACTACTTGGAGCGATCTCGCATGTGCGCAAAGCCGATTGAGGCGGCAACCTGTACGTGCAGGACATGTGCCGGCGCCGAGCCCGTACGCAGCCAATTCATTGCCAAAGCTCCTATCAATGCACATGGTATTCATAGAAACGCTACGTGCCCAATCTGGTTACTTCTAGGCGCCCATGTCTGCCCCGATTTTACTGTGCCAACTGTTTCAGAGAGCGCACATGGTTTCACGTTCGCTTGTAAACAAAGCAAACTTGGTTTCAGTTTACTCGATGGTCTCTTATACCCCTGTTAGACGGGCACCCTTAACCTTACTTAACTTAGCTTTAACTACTGTTACGTTGCACCACGGTTACCGCACTATACTTTTAGACAGCTATTTCAGAAAAAGTGAAGAGCGCGCGTGCACTGCTTTGATGGGTGCTCAAGATGCTCAAGCGCACGTTCGCCCATAGCTTTGACTGCATAGCCGCAGAATGTTGCCCGCAAGTATTGTGCGCTAACTGTGGCTCAGCGTAACTGCCGTTAAGTGCGCCCGTGTAACAAGGGTATTATCCAGCGGTATCGTCGCGACAACAACGCTATGAGCACTATTCTAATCTCGCCAACTCCCGCTAATTGTCTTCGTCCATCGCTGAATTTTTTTCCGATATGCTACTCACTCTTCCTTCAGTGGTGCTTGACGTGCTTGCGGAAGCGCCGGCAGTATCCATCGTTCGTGGTTTCGGTTTTTTTTCGAATTTGGCTCGGCTACAACACCGGCAGTGAAGTGGTCTTCTCAAACAGCTCGCTCCCCCCTCAAAGGCCACGTGAGAGCGGTTCTGAGCGGCCATTGGCGGCGCCCTCAGAGTGATTGACAGGACTCGGCAAAGTTTCAGCAAAAGCTCGCTCCAGAAGCGAGGTGTGCGCGCAACTTTTTTTAGATGCGCGCGTCCTTTTCGAACTCGTTCAGACGGCGCAACCATTTCGCGAAACTACATTTCGCGACACTAGATGCGCGAGAAAAATGCATCGTGTGAACGGGCCTTAAGAAGCGCGTATATTTATATCGCGCCTTTAGGATCGGAAGGCGTCAAGAATAGTCAGCGCAAGGAGACTATCTGTCTTTCGTGGTAGTATCGTTCTTTGTATTCATAATATATCGAAAACAGTTTCTTTCGATTATGTAAAGAAACTCGCGGAGGAGATAGAGAACGAACGTTTAACTTGCATTTTATCTGAGGCTAGAAGTAATGGTACGTCAACATCAGATTTGTTTGTTCATAATATCACACCTACATGGTGTATGAAGTTCTTAATCTTTTTTTGCGACGTAAACATTCGGTTGGTCGGTTTACTTATGAAGTTTAAGAAATTGTATACCGTGGTCGCTCCCATTTCGACAGTCATTTAAGTGATTTATTCATTATATTTAGATAACCAGTGCCATCCACTTAATTTATTTTAACACAAAGGTTGGAACTTCCCGCGTAAGAAACTGCCACAGACGCTTAACAGTTGAGAGTTTTAGAATAGCGTGCACAAGGAAGTAACGTCGTTTCTATTTGCAAATCCAAAACGCGGTTTGGGTTCGGTGCATGCGCAATAATAACGACGTTTTTTTGTTTGTTTTTTTGCGTATGCTGTTTTAATTTTTGTTAGTTATCTATTGTCCGCAATATTCGACGCAAAAAAAAAGGAGCCGTCTGCATAACAACTGTTTGAGTCCAGGATTGTCGGTGGAGAATAGAGGTTTACTTTTGGTGGCTGGCGACGCCGAAAATTACGAAGCGAATCTGTTCAAACAAATAAATATTTGTTCACACTGGTCCGTGAAGTGGCGCCTAGCGCTAGAATTCAGCCAAACTTTCCGAGGTATTTCTCCTCCTGCGCCCTTTAATTTTATTTCGCCAATTTTACAGAAGACAAATGCCAGATTTAGTTTGACGGGCCTGTACTTATATCTTGAGTAAGCAAATGTTCATATAAAACTAATTTACTTGCTAGGGCAAATATCGCGAAATGCTGCTCATGAGTACTTTAGCAGGGTTGCTAATTTAAGAAATTTCCTACTCGGCCTGTCAAAACATGCCCGAGCACTGAATTAAAAAAATAAATAAAAGAGGCCGAGACGATACCACTTGTTTATATCAATTATCTGCGTCATTACACGATACGTTGTTAGTGTTTGAAGCTCACTAAAGGTTGGGTGCCCACGAAAACCAAACTGTGAGTAGTAAACTCCCAGTTCATCTGTTCTGGCCGATTCAGCACATTGATAATAAAGCTGTCGATATGCTTCTTTACATTCCTGTGTTAGATTCTTCATTAGTATGTTTTCCGGAAAACTGGTGTCATCGGGTACGGCCGCAGACGATGGTAATCCTCCCTGTACATCAGTCAGGCGTTTCGCAACCGACCATAATCAGATACATCAAAGAATGGTAAAAAAAAAGACCGCAATTTGGGCTAAAATACACCTCGTAGTCCTCAAAATGGCTCAATACCACTGTTTCATTGGTTGTGTGCTAAAGGAAAATAATCGTATCACAGAATTAAGCAAAAACAACGTAAAACAGCAACATAGCCGCGTTCACGTTGAAACCGAAACCAAACAAATTGAAGCAACCTAATGGCGCCGAAAGCGTCAGCGCCCTCTATCCGCCGGTGAGGCAACTACTAAAATGAAAAGGTCTATACACTACATGTGAACATCGAGTTTCGCCTCAAACATAAAGTCCAAGAGACTCTTCAGAACGTTCACGTTGTCTGGTGGTCTTGGAGGTGGGCGCACCCATTCCTCCAGCGATGTGATGTTTGTGGGCTTGTGCTTTGTCCTCAAGTCCTTGTAGTATGGACAGTTCCATAGAAGGTGGACAGTGTCCGCCTTTGCTGTTCCGTTGCATTTTACGCATGTGCCTGATCGTCCTTTACCCCACCGGGCAATCCGGGCCGGAGTGGGATTGGCGTTGGCTTGTATGCCAGTGAGGATTACTCGTCCTCTTCGTCCTAATCCCCCTGGAAGGGGACCCGGATCCGAGGGCAGGCTTTCCCACAGGCGATGCTTGTATTGCTCTTTGATGCGAAGCTTTTCTTCACCAGGGTCGTAGTTCTTTTCGTCCGCGGACTCCTGTGCTCGTTTACAAGCGATGGAGTAGCCGTGGTCCAGCTGGTGTGAGGACATAGCGGATTGCTCGCGTAGGAAGATAACAGCGACGCGAGCAAGCTGATGTGCCTTTTCGTTACCTTGGATTCCGGCGTGACCCGGAACCCAGCTGATGATAGTCTTCGTCCCCTCCAAGAGGAGACGAGCGGCAATTTTCTTTATTTTCCTCACCCTTCGGCACGGGCTGTTGGCTTTTTTACATTCTATGACTGCTTCCGTAGAGTCGGAAAAGATGTGTAGTTCTTTTGGTCTGGTGGTGGAGTTCTCCAGGACAGATTCTAGGGCCACTTGAATGGCCGCTAGTTCCCCTCCTCAAACTGTCATGCTAGTTGGAAGTTGCGTGCTCGCAGCGACCTGGATCTCCAGAAAGCAGGCTACTGCCGCCCCGGGGCCGTCGTTGCCGAGAGCAAAATCCGTGTATGCAGCGAGTATGGTACTTGGATTTGTCCAGGATCCGACCATTTTGTTGTGGGCTTTTACAAGTCTCTCTTCCTGCTGTGTGTCGCCCTTCCTGAGCTTCCCCAGGGGTTTGTGTTCCACGATGCCGAGCAAATCCTCCCAGGGGGGAAGCTGTTTCGGGAGTGCTGGCCAATCCTCTCGTTTACTGCCGAGTCGGCAGAGAATCTCTCTGCCTTGTCTAGAGTGTTTCAGTCGGTCCCAGTGGGCCCGACCTCGCGCATGCACCGTGTCGTAGAGTGAGTTGAGTTGAGCCTTCTCCTTGAGTCTTGCAAGTGCCGCGTACGCCTGTAGACCGGTGATTACGCGCATCGCTTGGTGGTTTAGCGTCTCCAGTCTTTTCCGTTGTGCTTTGGTGAGCCTGCAGTGAGTCGCGCCGTAGCAGACGCGTGACACCACGAGCGCCTTGACCATCCGCCTGGCCACTTCTTCTGTTGCTCCTCCTTGTGCCGAGCAGATGCGGCGAATAACGTTCAGGGCCGAGTTGCATTGCTTGATAGTTTGTCGAAGCCAGAGGTCTGCTCCACCGGTCTCATCTATGAGGAGCCCTAGGATCTTGACTGATGGCGCTGCGACGATCCTCTTCCCTGTCAGCACCAGGTTGAAGGCGGCGGAAATCTTGGCTTCGCGTAGCCGTTTTGGGGCAAGAACGACGAAGCTGGTCTTCTCTGGTGACGCTTGTAGCCCGACGCGACGAAGATGATTCTCTATCGTGTCAAGGCCGGCTTGCAGCGTGTCTTGTTGTTGGGATAGGCTCGATTCTCTCGTCCAGATTGATATATCATCTGCATATATCGTAAACCCAAGTTGTGGCACCTTGTCAAGTTCGTGTGGGAGTGCTGCCATGACTATATTAAATAGCATAGGCGATAATACAGATCCTTGAGGTACCCCACCCGGTTCGCCCTTGGTTCGCTGTGACTAGAGCCACATTGAACCGAGTACGTTCTTCCCGCAAGGAAAGCCCGTATAAAGTTGAGCGGTCTCCCACCGAGGCCGAGTTGTTGTGCCTCGCGAATGACTGCGGCGTGGGGAACCGAATCAAGCGCCTTCTTGATGTCCACCGTAACGATGGCACGCACGGCTTGGCGTGTGGTTGTTGTGATGACTCCCGCAGATATGAGCGTTAGGCTCTCCTGCGTGCTTAGGCCTGGCCGGAACCCAGACTGCACGGGGTGGAAAGCCCCGGTCGTCTCAAGGAGTCATTCGATACGCCGCAGAACCATTCTCTCCATGACCTTACACGTGCACGACGTGAGGGAGATGGGTCTATAGTTTGCAAGGTCACCTTTGTCTTTCCCTAGTTTAGGAATGGTAATCACTGTAGAGTGTTTCCAATCTTGCGGTAGTTGTCCCGTCTCCCAGATCTGATTGATCTGGCACAGAAGCTCTTGTCCGATGTGGTCAGGTAAATTCCGTAGCATGTTCGTGGTGACTTGGTCGGGCCCTGGTGCGGTGTTGGCTTTCCCAGAGTGCAGGGCGCTCTCCAGCTCTCCCCTTGTGAATGGTCTGTCCAGATTTGAGTCTGGTGCAAGCACTTCTTGCGCGTAGGAGTCATAGTCAGAGGAGACGGCCGCCGGTTGCGGAAAGAACAAGTCCCCCGCCATGACCGTCAGCTCCTCTTCCGTCTTTCCCATCTTGAGTGCAAGGGTGCCGGTAGCAGCCTTTGTCCTCTTTCTTCCGAGCATGGAGCGGCTGGTGGCCCAGAGTCGAGCCACCGACGTCTTCTCGGAGAGCGTCGAGCTGTAATCTAACCACCGCTGAAGCCCAAGCTTCTGGGCGTAGACTTTAGCCTCAACCGTCGCTCGCGTAATGTTGCGTCTTTTGATTGGAGTGCGTGGTCCCTTTCTGTAAGTCTGCACCGCTCGCAGGCGGTGAGCCCAGAGCTGCAGCAGGCCCAAATCGGGTGTAGGTGCGTCTTCATCCACTTTGGTCTTGATTGTGGCTTTTTCAATGGCGCACCGAAGTCTTAGATCTAGGGGGGCGGCCTCCATAGTCTCGTCCTTCAATGTTTGCCTGAACTTATCCCAGTATATTGTCTTAACTTGTCGTTTTTGCGCAGGCCCATCGCGTGCCTTCCGAGTCAACGAAAATTGAAAAGTGATTGGAAAATGATCGCTCCCCCAGTTGTCTGGAAGGCACTTCCATTTGTGATGTTGTATGTAAGGATTTGCTACCCAAGTAAGGTCCGGGGTAGTGTCCTTCTGGCCGGCGCCACCGATCCTCGTCTTGATTCCTTTTTTGTTAGTTAGATGCATCTGGTAGTTGCTCATCTCTTCGATGAGCTTTTCCGCTCCGCCTCCGCTGCTTGCGTAACCCCAAAGAGTGTGCTGTGCGTTGAAATCTCCTCCGTACAACTTGTGGTCCCGTGGGTACAAGTTGTGCAGATAGGCCACCCAGCCGTAGTCTCGTGGAGTACCTCCTCGCCTTGGTCTGTAGTACGCCGAGACGACTACCAGGTTTTGGAGTTGGTACGATACCCTGATGGCAACCACCTCCTGATTCTCAGTGCAAAACTTTGAAGTGTTTATTTGGTGCCGATGCCAGTCCTGGCGAACGTACACCATGGCCATCCCGGGAGGGTCAACGAGGTGTCCGTTCGCCCGCCCTGGTATCGATGGACTTGAGTATGATTCGTACCCTTGGAGTACAATGTTCGTTGTGTTTGTCTCTTGCAACAGCAGGATGTCAGAGCGTTCTGATGGTCTGTCTACGTATCTTGCCTTGAGCTCCGCCGCCCTGCTTCGGAGCCCCCGACAATTCCATTGCAGGACTTCTATCATTTAATGAATGCTCGCAAGGCTTTTAGTACGGCGGTATTCCGTGCTTGCCTTTCGAGTTGTTCTTCAGTGTGCTTCGCAATGGCTTCCGTCTCAGCTCGGAGGTAGACATAGAGGTTCCTGAAGTCTGGTGGTGCTGCCCCATCGGGCTTCGAGGAATCAGAAGACTGCTTCCCGTTCTTTACTCTATCTGCCCAACTTCTTCCACTCGGGGGTACTGGAATCTTAATCAGTCGTTCCCGCGGGCCGCGTTGCAGATGTGTTTGCTGTTGCTGCTGCTTGCGAAATCGCTGGTGTTCCTCTCGCATCTTCTTGTTGGTTGCTTTCCTTATGGGACAGCTGTTGCTGGTTGCCAAGTGTCCTGCTTTCTTGCATCCCTGACAGAAGGGTGTGTCTCCAGCGCATTGCATCCCTCCAGTGTCAGGGACGAGAACCATCGCATGTTTCGCCTGGCCACACGTCGTACATACCCCTGAATTGGGGCAGATGTCCTCCTTATGGCCGAGGCAGTGGCAGTTGGCGCACACCACCGCTCTAGGTTTGTATGGGAAAACCCGCTTGTAAATATTCCCGTATAGGATCGATCGCGGCAGATGATCACCATCAAAGGTGATAATTGCCGTGTTGGTCTTGCCAAGCCGGCGCGCTGCAACGATCTGGATCTTATTCGATTCTAGTTCGTTGTTTAGAGTGTGGTCGTCTCTGTCTTGGGTTAAGGAAAAAAGGTCATAAATGACCCCCTTGACATACGTATTGTCGTACGTGCGAAACACTTGCACGGGGAGCTCCTTGAGGCCTTCTGCTTGGATCGTTTTGATTTCTTGGATGTGGCGGGCCACTTCCTCGGAGTCAGTACGAATCGAAATGATGTTGGCGTTTTCTAGAAGGTGGAGTTAGAGTGCGACTTTCTTGTCAGGCAGGTATTTACAGCACTGCATCCTGAATGACTGGAGGTATGGCTTGATCGAAGTCTGGCTTCTGGTAAGTCGCACTTTCAGTTCAAAGAATCGATTGAAGGTCTTGTTTGGTGGTTTCAGTACCTCCGCAGGTTCTTCGCGACCTCGCTCAGGCGTGCGCTTGTATGTGACGTGTTTCCACGGATCTCCGGTGTCTTCCTCCGTTTTTCCTTCTAGCGGTGCTTGGCGGTGCGCAAAATCTTGCGCCACCATCTCCGCAACTTCCTTGAGTGACGTCAGGCCTCCATCTGCAGGTGTTGCACCGTCGGTGTCGACGGGGCGCCCGCCGGCATCACCTGATGGCTTCGTATTGGGTAGCGGCGCTGCTTGCGTTCCTTGACCTGGACGGTCTTGGACCGTAGCCACGCTACCGTGACCTTGAGTAGTACCCTTGGTTTTCTTTGATTTCTTCTTTTTTTGGGGGGTTTGCTCGTACTCTCGCTATGCTTCTCTACGAGAAGCTTCTTGAGAATTTGTAGTTGAAGCTCGTGGGGTAATCCCTCGAGTAATCTTCTGATCCCGGTCTCTGCAGGCAATTCTAAATTGCTTGAAGATGGCTGAGTTCGAGGCTCTTGTAGTGTAGACCTGTTTCCGTGGTCTTCGGAGATTTCCGTATTCTCGGTAACCTCCATGACCTCGGACCACAGCACGATCCTCGGCTCTCTGACCTGGGCTGCGTCAGGTGCTACAATATTACTGAAAGTAGCCTCACTTGCCTGGCTTGCAAAAGGCAGAGGACCTTCTTCCGTCGAAGGCCCAGCTTGTGGGGTGAGTTCCGGGGACTGGACAGGATTCGCCATGTCCCCCGAAAAGAAATTCAGGGGCCATAGGTTAAGAGCAAGAAAAATGCGTCCGAACTGGGGGGCTATGGTTCGGCAGCTTCTTCTTTCTCCACTGCTGCCTGCCTCCTGCGAACTAAAGTTATGGCGGCGTCACGCATGCGCCGAACGCTTGATGAGATTGGTCTATTCTCTGAAAACGAGACTTTTGTTGATTCTATTTTTTGTGTGTATGCTATGTTATCGCGCGTGGTCAAACGCTTGCACACGCTACAAGCGTGGCTCGTAAACACAGTAAGATCGTGCAGGGATTAACAGAGATACCGTAATATGTATTTGATAATTTAAAAAAAAATAGTTGAATGCATTGCAAAGAAGGCTATAATACTTATTCCGAACAATATCTATTTTTTGAAACATTATTTCAGATATTATCATTCTCTGTAGACCTGGTCTGGTGTCTACTGGACATGAAAAACAAAAAAAAAGAAGCATGATTTCTATTATTTTGAACAATTACAATATATTTTCTTAACCAGCAAACAGGCACTTACTCTGAGATGCAAATTGAATTTTGACGTTAGCGTTTTGGCGCCCGAAACAATTCTTTTTTGTAAATTTAACACTTCCCGTTTTGCGGATTGGTAATGCCCGTGTCCCACTTGAGCGACAGACAGAAACAAAAGACAGCGGCATGAAGCATGCTCGTGATAGTACCTTTGGCAGGCGTTTATACTTCGTTTCAGCTTCAGTCCAGACGCAGCCGATGCTACAAGCGCGAGCATGTGGCCCAGAACAGTGCTTGCACTGCACGAGCGCGCGTGCTTGGCAGGGATTCTGAAAGCCCGGAGCTCGCGCTTGTAGCTTTGGCTGCGTCTGGACCGAAGCTGAAACGAAGTATAGACCTTTTTCTCAAGGGCGCCGCCATCTTGAATTGTCGTCACTTCCAGTATGGGCGAAAACATTGTTTTGCCGTCGCCAATAAAAGGCATGTAGGAGATAACCGTCACACATTTTCGTTTTGCCTCCCCTCTATTTTTTTACTAGTTGCAGGTTGAAACGTTTTGATATTTTTTCGTCGCCCATACCGGATATGCCCACTTGGCGGTCGGGGGCGAGAATAAGCAGAAAAGGTCTATAGCCGTGCCGAGCCGGCCGGGCAGACGAGGGCGAGAGAGAGAGAGAGGCAGCGCGCAGGAGAGGAGGCAATTTGTGTTCTTCCGACACGCTTTCCCGGTGTGACAGGATGTTCCCCGAGTGTCGGAGAACAAGTTGGGAAACATGGTTTTCGGACGACAGCAACATGTTTCCGGACTGTTGCTGTTTCCGCAATGTGACAGGGTCCCCGAAAACATGTTTTCCTCGTGTTGAAGGACAAAGTTCTCCGACTGTTTCCGCAGTGTGACAAGGCCATAATGGGACACGGGCATAAGAAAACAAGACGGGCCATCAATAGGTAGAAAATACGTTTCTACCTAAGGTGACGCGTACGTTTCTTTTTTTTCTATTCACCTTTTTAATTTTTAGGCAAGACAAAAATCAAAGGAAACTCTAAATAACTTTAGTGTCTTCATAAAAAACCTCGGGAGTTCACTATGCTATTGTCTGTTATGAACACCTCTTTCAACAGTGATCTTACTATGTCACGGTGGAATGGGTTGTTCGTTTGCCAACATGCAGTGGGTGACCACCCCCGTAAAATATTTGGGAGTGCCTCTAGAAAATTATCGCGACAGCGAACCCTATTGGCGCCGACAGGCGGTGGAACTTCGCGAAAGAGTAGAAAAAAGACGGAGGTATGATCTGTCTATTTTTGCACGGGCCACAGTTTGCAATTTGTTTTTTGTCAGCAAACTGTGGTACGTTCTACAAGTCTTGCATTGTTCGCGGGTAAATGTGCAGAAATTGCACCGGGTATTTGCAGTGTTCATCTGGGGCTCCACGTGGGAGCAATCAAGTAGGACGAATCTTTTCAGGCGCGTACGCAGTGGGGGGCTTAGTTTGTCGCATTTGTTTTTACGCCAGGTTGTTAATCGGTTCATGTATTTTCGGGACATAAGTGACCCCTTTTTGCTCACCGTTTGTCAAGTGAGAGTTGCAAGCAGGTTGCCTGAGTTGATTGTTTCCACGTCTTCAATGTCGGGTGGTATTCATGGATATTTAAAGGAAGTTGTTGCCTCATGTAAATTTCTGTTATCTCGTTTTTCAGTTGAGTATTTGAGTGAGGTTCCTCGGAAAAGATTGTATAAGGCTGTGTGCGATACTGTGTTCCCTGTACCTCTATACAGAGCCTTATACTGTGCAGACCCAGGGCAAGATGTCTTGAAGCGCGTTAAGAGTATGGTGGTGCCCGCAGGCACCAAGACTTTCTTCTTTAAATTACATTCAGGTACACGGCCGGTCAAGACGTGGCTAAACGAGAGGGGACTTTTTGTACCGTGGGGGGATCACTGTTTTTTATGCAAGAAGCCAGAGACGGTCGAGCACGTGTTTCTTGAGTGCTGGGATGGGGTCTTCTTCTGGGACGTCCTCCAACGTACCCTGAAAAAGGATCTCCCCCTAGACGCGCATGGAATCCGATATCTTTCGGTTAAAAACGAGGAAGGTTTTAACTTTGACCTGGTTATGCTGTTGGGTCTGCACAGTATTTGGAAGTCCCGAATGGCTGTACACAACGCTGACAATAATGTACGGGAGGCGCGGGAATATTTTCGTGAAAGTGTATCTTTGTTAGTTGAAGTCAACAGAGCACTGAAGTGCGAGCCTGAGTGGCTTCCGCGCATTGAGGCACTTTTGTCCATGAAACAATTTTAGCCTCCAACGCCAGTCACTTCGGACTGGTTTAGCTTAGCCTTGCCCTGTTTCCTATGTTTTGAGCGATATGCCTGCCTATTTGACAATGTACAAAATCCGGCAATAAAGAAAAAAAAAAGGATCTGTGGCCGAGTGGGCTAGCGCACACTAGAGGCACTAGCGCACACCAGCTCGGAGCACGTGGAGCGAAAGCTCGCGCTGCAGAACTCAGGAATCCTGGGTTCAATCCCCACCCCTGCCCGTTTCGATCTGGATGAGCATCGTACCGGCGTGCGGTCGTGTATCACTACTGCGTGATGCACGTTAAAGATCCCAGGCTAGCGGTTGTACTGCACTGGCTAAATTGCTCATCTACAGCTGGGAGACTCGTCGCCCGTCGAGGCAGACCAAGTTCTAGGCTGTATAAACATACACACAACCCATTTTTTTTTTCACGGTGGAATGAACCGGTGCTACTCTACCCTAGAACATAGTCTGCCTCAACGGGCGACTTGTCTCCCAGCTGTAGATGAGAAATTTAACCAGTGCCAGTACAACCGGTAGCCTGCAGTCTACCACGCAGTAGTGGTACACGACCGCACGCCGGTACGATGCTCATCCAGATCGAAACGGGCAGGGGTGGGGATTGAACCCAGGATCCCTGGGTTCTGCAGCGCGAGATTTCGCTCCACGTGCTCCGAGCTGAACTCCGAGCCGATCGGTGGCATAGTGTGCTCTAGCCCACTATGCCACCGATCTTTTTTTTAGAGCGCAGCTAAGGCGCCCGTTTCCGGCTTGAGCGGCGTCGGCGTCGCCGTCAGCGTAACCGCGCGGTGCATGATAAGTAAATTTCCCCGCTAATTTTAGCGGAAAATTTTCCCCGCGAAATTTAGCGGAAAAATTTCCCCGCTAAATCTAGCGGAAAAGTTTCCCCGCTAAATCTAGCGAAAAATTTTCCCCACTAAATCTAGCGAAAAATTTTCCCCGCTAAATTTAGTAGAAAATTTTCCCCGCTATATTTAGCGAAAAATTTTCCCCGCTAAATTTAGCAAAAACATTTCTCGCTAAATCTAGCGGAAATTTTTCGCTAGATTTAGCGGGGAAATTTTTTCCACTAAATTTAGCGGAGAAAAATTTTTGCTAGATTTAGCGGGGAAAATTTCCCGCTAAATCTAGCGGAACATTTTCCCCGCTATATCTAGATAAAAATTTTCCCCGCTAAATTTAGCGGAAAAAATTCCATGCTAAATTTAGCGGAAAAATTTGCCCGCTACATTTAGCAGAAAATTCCCCGCTAAAATTAGCGGGAAAATTTCCCCGCTAAATCTAGCGAAAGATTTTCCCCGCTAAATCTAGCGGAATATTTTTCCCGCTAAATTTAGCGGAAAATTTTCTCCGCAAAATTCAACGGAAAAAATGCTCCGCTAAATCTTTCTGAAAATTTTCCCCGCTAACTCTAGCGGAAAATTTTCCCCGCTAAATTTAGCGGGAAAATTTCCCCGCTAAATCTAGTAGAAAATTTTTCCTGCTAAATTTAGCGGAAAATTTTGCGCTCTACATTTAGCGGGAAAATTTTCCCGCTAAATCTATCGAAAAGTTTTCCCCGCTAAATTTAGCGGAAAATTTTTCCCGCTAAATTTAGCAGAAAAAATTCCCCGCTAAATCTAGCGGAAAGTTTTCCCCTCCCCCCGAGGTCACGTGACCCCTCCCCCCGAGGTCACGTGATACCTCCCCCCCCCAGGGTCACGTGAGCCCCCCACCCCCCGAGGTCACGTGACCCCCCCCAGAGCACGTGACCCCTCCCCCAAAGGGACGAGGAGAAGGGGAGAGAGGGGGAGGGGAGGAGAAGGTGAAAGAGCAGGACTTATAGGAAGGAGGAGGAGAGGAGGAGTAGCGGGGAGGATGAGGAGGTGAGAACGAGGGAGGAGGGGTATACCCTCCCCTTAGTACCCTTCCCTCCTTTCCTCAAGAGCTGCGCTCCAATTCGGTGTTACAGGGTGTTGTAAACGTCTTTCATTATTTCTTCATTGCACTCGGCCACCGATCCCCCGTTATGTGTCTGGGCCACTTGGTCTGAACTAAAGCCCTTCGATGTTATTATTTATATATTTATTTCAAAATACGGCCAATCCTCGAGGGGATTAGTGCAGGCATTGGTACATAATAAAAAAAATACATGTGAGGCATTTGTCTTGCAAGTAGCGTCAAATGCGTCAGTGCACGAGGCCCATGTCTCGAGCGGCCCTGGGAAGCAGTTGTCGGCGCAGTACTGAAATGAACGGCACTTGGAAGCAAATGGCAGCGGAGCACCCACTCCTGGCACGTGTCTTGCGTGTTTCCACAACAATGGTTGGGTTTGGCGGTACTTGTAAGCGGGAATTTTATTAAAGAAATTTAGTCTGCACTTGCCGGCAGCGCCTTCAACTTTTGGAATTTACGAGGATAGCTCGAGTACAACATGGCTTTGCGTGTTTGAGTATTTCTTTTTCGCTGACAGGCAGAGTGACGTAAAGTGTCCTTTCTTGTCTTACCCGTTGCCAATGTTGTCAGCTGCTGTGCACTTGGCGCGCGATTGTGGATGAGTAGTAGAGCCGCGCCACTTGCTCGGACAGAGAACTTTTTGGTGCAGTTCACGGGTGGGAAAATGTTGCGTCTTGTTGCTTTTGACTCACCGCGCAGAAGTGTGGACCTCGCCACTAAATGAGCCATGCTTAGAGTCGGCACTCTGTTCCCCAATATTGCTGTGGGCGCCGCCATCTTGGTGCTTGTACAGAAGAGACACAACTGCCGATCGTCACGATTCAAAAATGCGACTTTCTCAGCATTTGATTTTGTGTTAGGAAGCTCATGTAAAGATTGATTTGCTCTGTCGCGAAGTGTTTAAATATCTGTGAGGACGTAAAAGCGTTTCCTGTGATTTTAGATGAATTTTCAGATAACTGGCAACCATGACTTTAAGCCACATGGACGAGTGTCGTTACTCTGAAGCGTAGGTTATTTAGTGGCAGTATAGGAGGATTATGGCGGAAGAGCGCAGCACTGAGCTAGATTTCAGACGCCATGTTCTTCCTAGTGCCACTAAATAAGCTACGCTTCAGAGCAACGACACTTGTTCATATTGCGGCTTAAAATCATGGTTGCCAGGTATCTTAAGATTTATCTGAAATCACAGGAAATGCTTTTCCGCCCTCCACAAATGTTTAAACAGTTCGCGACAGAGCAAAGCAATATTATATGCGCTTCCTAACAGCGAATCTAATGCTGAGGAAGTCGCACTTTAGAATTATGACGGTCGGCAGTGTCGACTGCTCTGCACAAGCACCAAAATGGCGGCGCCAACAAGGTTGGGGAACAGAGTGCCGATACTCTAAGCACAGCTTATTTAGTGGCTTTAGTTCTTCCGAGAAGTTGCGCGCGGTACGTGTCTTAAGAATTTCCACAAAAAAAAAAAAAATGCGCCACTTTTCCTAAGATAGATGGGCTTTACTGCACTAGTGCCTACTGCACCAGTCCTAGAGCGCGCAATTTTTTTTTTTGTTTTCTAGCTTTAATTAAGCTCTAAAAATAAACTTTTTTTTTTTTTAAACAACGTTTGCGTGTTAAATGTGGTGGTCCAGACGGCCGCAACGCCGCACCCTGTGCTTTCGATAATTTCGAACGTGGTTAGAACTTCGAATCCATTCGGAAATCAGGGCTTATTCTACGTTTTCTAAGTCACTATAATCTGCGTATGTACTGGCTCGTGTCTCGCGCCGCCTGTTGTCCGCTTCCGGCAGCGGCGGACGCAGAGCGAAGAAGATCTAGCTCGAGATCGACGGTGAACAGCCCGTGGCCCGAGTCCATCTCAAGCGCCCGACCTGCATGCGCAGCTGCGAGCATGCACTCTAAAAAAAACGTGTCATGGGGTACACCCATAGGGGGTTTAAGTGTTTCTCACATATACTACACCCTATGGGGGAACACTTGCACACCCCAAATATGGGAGTACGTGTACACCCGTTGGTGTGGTGCACATGTACACCTTTTTCTACAGAAATCTCACACGAAGGGAACACAGGTGCACCCCATTCAATCGTGTACGGCTACACCTCTTTCTACACCCAATGAAATGAAAGGGAACACAGATGCACCCCGTTCAAAGGTGTACCAGTGCACCGTTTCATAAACACGCCTCACTCAAAGGGAACACAGATGCACCCCGCTCAATAGTGTACGATTACTCCCTTTTCTACACCTACGTCTCTCAAAGGGAACACAGAAGCACCCCGTTCAATAGTGTACTGTTACACCTCTCTCTACAACCACTGAATTTGAAGATAACACAGATGCACCCAATTCAAAGGTGCATGGTCACACCACTTTATGCACCCGCTTCATAACTAAGTTCATAATCCTATTTAAGACATCAAGGGAACCCTTAAAAAATGTACGCGCCCCGGTGATTGCAAAAAGGCAAGTAAACGGACACACGGGATTGTTTTCAAATCTCATAGAAGTTTATTAGACAGCTTATTCCGTAAACAAGTACAAACTTGCAAGCAATCCGTGATATGCGAAGAGGTACGAAGAAGCTGTTACACAACTTAGAAGATTAATATACTCTGTTTCATACTTAGCGTGCAACGCTGTCAAAGCTACTGGCGCGAGCGCGTGGCTTCATCTATGGCTTTGTTTGCGCGAGAACGCGTGCAAATGATCAACGAGATCAAGCCCCACGCTCGCGCCAGTAGCTTTGACAGCGTTGCACGCTAAGTATGAAACAGAGTTTAAGCAAACAAGAAACGGAATAGAGTCTTAGGTAGTGTCTATTCTCCAGCAGCCGGAAGAATTATTTCCACGAAATTTCACCAGCAATCGTCATTCATTCATCGAACGACGTTTCATCGACAGCTGTACCCGCGAAGTGACGTGTACGGGGGGGGGGGGGGGGAGGGACAGGTTGGTTAACATTTTTGTAATGAGCCGCCACAGACTGTCGCCACAAAGCGGCGTGAACGGGTGTGCAGAGTCGGTGAGCACGCACCTCAGAGATACGCGCGCGACAAAATGTCCCTACAGCGTGCATTGCGCGGAACGAGTGACGATGAAACGTTAGTGTTGATGAAACGTGTCTACAGAACGTTATCAACGAAAACGTGTTTTCACAGAACGCCAGAAGATTACGAAAGTCAGTATTCTACCTGCAGTTGTCACATGATTGTAGTCAGCTAATGGCAGGCGACAGCCGATAGAATTTCGGGGAAATTATTCTCCCGGCTGCTAGAAAATAGACACTGCCTAATTCTAGAGGTAATCGGGAACGGAACGGTCAATTTTTGCAAAGGAGTAGGTTGCAGAGCACTTACGATGAAAATACCGGACTCGAAATATGTAATCCAAAATATATGTCGACACGGGCACTGCAGCACAACACAAACACAAAAACGAAAGGGAAAGGGTCAGTGAAGATTCAACACGTGGCAGAAGCAGTAATTTGCCGAACCGAACAATAAACGCATCACATGAATTCCATGGGCTTTTTTTAAGAAATCGCTTGTTGCCGATATACACGTAGAACTTTTCAAACACTGGAAATCTTGGTACACTCGAATACGTTGTCGCGGACGAAATCTACGGCAGCCCCGCTGGTCGCAGCACAGCAGACAAGAAACTAGGCCGAGAAGCAGACATTCCGAGGTCGGGAAAGGCTACTACGTCATCCGTGAAACCTTTACCACATGATCACGCTCCTGCCGTCACCAGCGCCCACACAGCGGAGTCGAGTGGTGAAAAATCCTCCGGTTCATTGGTCCGGCAGCTGCGCACCTTCTTCCATGCTTTCAGCTTAGGGAGGGAAAGAAAATGTAAATAGGAGCTCCTTCAAGGCCAAAAGGGGGGCGCCCTCGCAAAGGCTTATCTTCAAGGGCAACCCAACAATGAACACAACGAGAGGATTTGTCGCTTATATCCTCTTGAAAGTTCGACCAAAAGTTAATAGTGCAGTGGAAGCTACCCGTGGCCTTGGCCTTCAGGCAGGTGCCGTGCTCTGCCTTATTTTTAGCTTGGAGACTGTAGTCACGTGATCCTACCCGGAGACCCGATTGGCCTAAAACAAGCATAGCGTCTACTCTACTGTCAATACCGAGTGTACAGTATAGCTCCCTACTTCCTAAGAAACTGCCCAACCCAAAAAGTGACCCCCAAGAGGGAATTCAAGCACAAGCTGATGGGGCGCGTGGGCTAGCGTGGGGGTGCACTGATACACCTAGAGGTTTTTAAGGGAGAGGAGGATGCTCATTGTCGGTGTACAAGTACACTGGCTGTGTAACGCAGGGTGCATCTTTCAGGAAAAGGGCGCATGTGCGCCCGATGCACCCGACTACAACCTTTTTTTCTTGGAGTGTGCAAATCGTTTGTTCCGGAAAAATTCTGCGCCATCTATGAGGAAAACGGTACAAATAAATGGCGGTTGAATCCCCCTTAAATCCGCACCGATTTCTCGTGTGTGCCGTCCCTATTTTTACAGTCCCTATGTTTGTGCTTAGCCTCTGAGTCCTATATTCGCGACTCCAGCAAAACGGACGCCACCAAGCGGGAAAACCGGGAACCAGCCGGTCCAGGTCGCTTTGCGCCCCTCCGCGTCTCTGGTGACTTTCGCGGACACGTGTTGTCGGCGCGGTGGCGAACAATGTAATTTGACGAAGGTCCGAAAATTTCTTAAGTGTGCCTGAGTGTTCATTAGTGTGGTGAAGCCTCAGTAGATTGTTTCCTTCCATCATTGTTTCCTTCCATCAGGTGTTTGAAAGCCCGTTTACTCCACAACACACGGTCGCGAGCTCTCGATTTCTTGGATGGGGAGGAATCACGGAAAAAACGTTTTGATTTCTTGTCTGTCTCAAATCACGTTCAAAGTGACGACTACTTGGTAACTGATAAGTGCCTTCTTTATAAGTATGTAGAACAGTGGACTGAGGACGACAGAGGAGGTGTTTCACTGAAGGAAACACCAATGTTGCAGTCAAGTGAATGGGAAGGTTCGATAGCTGCTTTTCTTGAGTTTGGTTCTGTTCGATTAGCTTCAAGTTTGAGCCACCCACGCCGGTCGGTGCGTTGGCTATTCATCTTGGCTGCTTTTCGCCGAAAAAGCCTCTGGACCACACTGAAGGAGTTGGGCTGATTTCTCAATTACTTGATTCAGGAAAACCTGCTCGCTGCAATTGTCTGCTTCAAAAAGGTGGGGGACGCGTCTTGCAAAGTTAGGAGCTGTCACGGCATTGTGATCTATCGCGCCTCCAATATTTATATTATACCCCCGTCGAAGCCAGCAACAATATACATTTACAGTGCTCAGGTTGACTGGCCACAAAAAATACTCATTTCCTCCGTTCAGGAATCGAAGTCAAGTTCAATGCAAAGAGGTTCTGCGTGAATCTCCGATTAAGACTCTTTTCAGTTTGTTCGCATTCGTCTCCGTGCTACCGGCTAGAACCATTTGGCTAAGTTTAAGTAGTATCTCTCTGTCTGTCAAATGTACTTTTATTCAGCAGTTCACCTGATAGCTAGTCAACTAAGCTCATATTTCAACCCGAAGAATATACTAATATCGCTTTAGTGGGACATAAGACGTAATATAATACATAACCCGCCCGTCAAAATGACTTCTCGATTGCTACTAAAACCTGAATTGAAATATGAGTATCAGCTGTTTAGTGGGGCGCCAGCAGGTTAACATGCTCCTTGGCTCAGGAAGCGCTTGCTTAATTTTCGTAATTTTCCGGCAGCCTGTGTTGTTGACCGAGCAGACGACTGGAGAACGCGGATACGCAGTAAAGCTCGATTTCGCGGGACAGATAAGTCGCATAGTCGAGGCATGCGATGTAAGTTGAAAATTACTCTCGGTGGAACAATTCTGTAGTCATCGCCACTTTCCTTAGGTGATCAAAACTGATTAGAGTCTATTACAGTCTCCCCGGAGTCCATAGTTTCGGTTTTGAACGAAATCTCCGAAACGAAAGTTTGACATGAAAAGAATAAAAAGCAACGGGAAAACAAAACTATGCTCTGCAAGTTTACGTGCACCGGCTACACCGTCTCAGTTCAAATACCTATAAAATTGGGCATTAAACAAAAGAAAACTTGTTAAATTGAATGCGCCACCTACTCAGGCGGCCCGGCCGAGCCGACGCGACCTGGACCCAGCCGCCATGTTTGTTTGGTGGTGGTGCCCCCTATAGGTCGCTGGAGTCGCGAATAGGGGGAAAACTTGTGCATTTGACGCCAAAACCGGTCGCCAAAACTGGGAGAGACACAACAACAGAAAGTAACAGAAAGAGGATATAAGGGCCATGGTGCCCTTATATACATTTCTGATCCAAGGGTATTTTACGAACCTTTCCTAGTTCTTGTCTAAAATTCTGCAAAAAAAAGTGCGTGTTTTTGTTTCGTTATAGCAATATATACTCACGACATATACCTTCCTTTTTCAGTCCCCCAGCGCACCTTGGAGCATCCTCATACGCGATACACCTTGGAGCATCCTCCTCATACGCGGATACGCAGAAAAGCTCGATTTCGCGGACAGATAAGTCGCATAGTCGAGGCATGCGAGTAAGTTGAAAATTACTCTCGGTGGAACAATTCTGTAGTCTGTACAAATTCTGTAGTCAACTAAAGGAGTGATCTTTTTGTGTTTTTTTCTCATGTTTTTTTTTTTTTTTTTTTTTTTGCAAAATACAAGAGGAATGGTTTGCCTTACGACACATGTGTGACGCTGCCTTCAAGATGCTTTCTTCCTTGCCTGCAGCTCCTTTTCTCTCTTTTACGGCAACCCGGTGTCTATTATATTTTTTCGAAAATCTTGATTCGGTCCGTCGTGTAAATTGGCTCTAGAGCCAATTCATACGACGGACCGATTCGCGATTTTCGTCCGCGGACTGGCACGTCACCGATTCCCGCGATCAGCGCCTTGTCCGCGGACGCGCGGACCGATAAAGTCGAGAGCCTCTTCACTCGCAGATTTTTAGCCAAAGATTGACTTGAAAAGTGTTTAGTCTGGCAACAGTACAGTGTTTTCTTAATATTTTTTTTGACGATTAAAACAAAAATGCCGCATCGTTGTGTTTTGTGCGTTCGCTAGTTCATTTTGTCGCTTGCGCGATTCTTGGCTCCACGCGTGAAAGAAACTGCAATAGACCTATTGCTAAATTACCCAAGCATCAAGGAGAATGATGGGAATGTATGGACACGCGCCACACGCGCTCGCCTTCCCCGTATAAAAGATTCGAAGTAAAACACCAAAATAAAGCGTTGACAAGCGCGCGTGCAAATGCCATTTGTTTTAGACATTTGCTTTAGAAA
Organism: Ixodes persulcatus; assembly: GCA_013358835.2. Lineage (NCBI taxonomy): Eukaryota > Metazoa > Arthropoda > Arachnida > Ixodida > Ixodidae > Ixodes > Ixodes persulcatus. Next base: position 23,092 of record JABSTQ010003377.1, read on the forward strand.
AGCTACTACTGCTGACGCCAGCACGTGCAGCGCGTGTAACTACACTCGGAGCATGCTCCCTGGCGCTTGGGAATTTCGTAAAAGGTCTATTCTTGTGGCCGGGGTGGGCTTGAGTGTTGTGCACGAGCGCGGAGTGCGTGAAGGAATCTCCAAACGCTCCTCCGCGAGCCCAGAAATTCGTCGCTTCTACGCCGAACCCTTCTCGAGCAGGACCATGCCTGTGTCATTGTCATGCCATGGGTTCGTAAAGCTAGTAGCACTTCGCGCGAAGCCTATCACGGTGTTTTGTCTCGATCTGTACGTAGCAGCGGCGTACGAATCTTTATTGCGATAGGCAAACGTCGATTTCTCCCTTGGACAGCGGTGCCACGGTGCGATCTTGGAGTTTCGCGGCACTGTGGGGTGGCGAAGAGGTTCGGTCCGTCCTCGCTGTCCTCTGCTCGTTGTCTCCCTCGTGTGAATGCGCTTGGGAGACGGACGAACCGCGTACACAAGTCTTCTTACACCGTGACAGCGGACATGTCGTCACGTGATCAATCCGTCCGCGAATCAGTCCGTCGTGCAACTCGGCCATTCGGCGAGATGTTTTGGTGGCGCCCTCCTATGGTTCCCTCTCGTGACGTCATTACCTTGCGAACAAGTTCGACGGTGTTGGTAATGAGCATGGTGGAAGCTTGAAATCATTGCGCTCTGAACCCAACGCTGCCAACACCGTCAAAATTGAAGTTCTTACATTCCTCTTATTTCCGTCGAAGAGAAATCCCTTGCTGTCAGCTTTCGGCCAATCGTGAACAGGGTTGCCAGGTTGGGCTATAAATAGCCAAATTGGGCTAGTTTCATTCGCAGTTGGCGAGAAAAAGTGGTAGTTGGCTATTTGACTGGTATTGGGCTATTTCTTAAGGCTGAACCCCATGGGACGAATATGCTGCGAATAACCGACGAATTTTGGTCGGCGGCTTTTGCTCTGCGCGTGGAATCAACACAGTGGCTGCTACGTCGCGCGCAAAACGAGCGTGCCGTCGGGCGGCGTTCGCCAGTTATTCGTCACATAATTCGTCCCATGGAGTTCAGCCTTTACCGGTGCTGGGCACACCAAAATGCCTCAAAGCACTTGGGTTTATAGGTTCAAATATGGTATTTTTAGAGTAAGTTACGTAAACATTTGGCGCTTCAGTCTGTCAACCCTGATACGTCTGCGACAGCAGACTTATCAGGGTTCACAAACTGAAGCGTTAGGAAAATCTGAGATAGGAGACGTTAGGGAAATCGGAAAATGGAGACGTTAAGGAAATCGGGACTAACAAGGAAATAATTTTCTTGTGGGACATGAATGCACATTTGGAAGTCTTTTATAGACATACGGATACAACAGGGAGGATGTTAGACGAGTTCTGCGAAGCTCTTGATCTGGTATTGGTTAATGCTCAGGTGAAATGTGATGGGAAAATATCATGGGAAAGAAAGAACTCGCACTCGACTATTGACTACTGTTTAATGTCGCGTAAGATATACAACATATTAGGAGGTATGGACATAGATAAGGAAGGCACAACAAGTCTGGAGAGTGACCATAATAGAATCAAGATCATTTAGCACAGTAAAACCAGAAATGAAAGATCAAAAACAAGAGGGTAGGAATAACTTAAATGAGAAACAATTACAGGAGGTATCTAAGCGAATCGAGAACATAGTATCCATGCAACCAGAAAGAGAATGGACATATGAAGACTTAGTGTTTTTAAAAGAGAGAGAAATAGCGAATCAAACAAGGAGGAAGAAAACTGAAACGCAAGCTCAAAAGCTGGTGGGATAAAACGCCAAGCGGCATCTAAAGAACACAGATGGGCAAAGAAAATGGGGGGCCACACTATACTCCGTTTCACCTTATGTTGTACCGCAGCGAAGGCTAGAAGCGCGAGCGCGTTGGCAGCAGCCCTTAGTGCACGAGAGCTTGTGCCGCCGAGACGTGCCATAGAGCGAAATGCTCGCGCTTGTAGCCTTCCCTGCGTTACATAATAAGGTGAAATAGAGTAGCCGAAGTAGCATCAAAATGGGAGGAATAACTTGGGAGGGCAGGGGTCTAGTGGATGATGGAGATAAACCAGAAGAATAGGAATGCGGCAAAAAGGTTCTGGGAACAGATCAGTGCACAGGGAAAAAAGACCGAGGGGTACCAGCAGGCACTAACCACACAGGAAGGGACCAAGGTAGAGGGGGAAGAGGCAAGGGAATGCATTAGACATACAATCGAAGTAGCATTTTCAGAGTTAGAATCAGATCAGGCCGTAGGGAATGGTAGCGTCTACACAACACAAGAGGAGGATTATAGTGAAGAAGAGGAAATGACTGCTAAGGAATGGGGAAAAAGCAGAAGGAAAGGTTCCGGCTGGAACTGCGACAGATCCAAACGGCAAACCAATGAGACTGATAAAAGTTCTAGGCAAAACAAGCAAATTGAAACTAAGGCAAGTGATTGACCAGATACTTATGGGAGTGGAGGTACCCAGTGACTGGAAATTGAGCAGGATAAGATAATTATATAAAGGCAAAGGAGACAAAGACAGTATCAAATCATACCGACCAATCACAGTAGCTTAGTAATATACAGACTAGCTATGCAAATTGTAAACAGAAAAATGGGCAGAGAGAAAGCAGATTCTGGGGGAGCTTCAAAACGGTTTCAGGAAAGATGGACGACTAGATGATAATTTATTCGTAATCACTCAGTGCATAGCAATGACAAGTCAAAGGCCATTATGGGTAGCATTTTTAGACATCAAAGGGGCATATGACAATGCGAATCAGGAAAACCTCTGGAACCAACTGAAGAGATATGAACTAGAGGGAACCATGGTTAAGTTTCAAGAGCGGGTTTATACGGAGAATAGGGTGGTTATAACATGGGAAGCCGAAACTACAAGACCAGCAGCAATAAAAAGAGGTCTTAGACAGGGTTGCCCATTGTCTCCCCGCTCTTTATCATATACCTCAGTGAGATGGAAAAAAGGTTAGAACAGAGCAACCTAGGTTTTGACCTGACTTACATGGAGGAGGGACATAAGGTAAATCAGGTATTGCCAGGATTAATGTATGCAGACGACATTGTACTCGTATAAGAAAGTCGTGAGACAATAGAGGAACTGATTAGGATTTGCAGCAGGGAAGGGGACAATTTAGGACTAAAATTTAGTAGGGGCAAGTCTTGTATAATAGTTTTCAACAACGAGAAGGGGGAACCCCTGGTGATACAGGACACATTGATAGAACACGTAGAAAAGTACAAATATCTGGGAGTATGGTTAAGTGAAGGAAGACGGTATCTAAAAGACCATGAAGATATTGTAATAAAGAAGGGGAAACGAGATTCAGCTATCGTGAAACACAGGGCACTATGGAACTATAATAGATATGAAGTCGTTAGGGGTGTATGGAAGGGGCTCATGGTGCCAGGACTGTTGTTTGGGAATGCGGTATTGTGTATGAGGTCAGAAATCCAGGCAGGTTTAGAGATACAGCAAAGGAGTGTGGGTAGGTTGCCATTGGAGGCACATGAGAATACACCAAATGAGGGAGTACAGGGGGATACGGGTTGGGCGTCTTTCGAGAGTAGAGAAGCGACCAGTAAAGTAAAATTTGAACAAAGACTAGCTGAAATTGAGGCTACGCGGTGGGCAGCGAAAGTCTACAAGTATCTATATATGAAAAGTCTAAACACTAAGTGGACAAACCGAACCCGCAAGCTGAGATCTAAATACGTTCAACAAGATGGGGCCGATCAGAGTATATCAGTAGAAAAGGGAGTAATGGAAACAGCGAGTAAATTGTGGGAAGAGAGAATGCAGGGGAAATCGGCTTTAACAATATACAGAACACAAAAACAAGAAATAAAGAAGGAACTGTTGTATGATAATTCATTGGGGAGCTCGATCATTACTGTTTGAAGCTAGAACGGGGGTGTTAAGAACGAAAAGATGCAGGGCTAAATTCCAGGAAATTGACACTGTATGCAACACATGCAACCGGGAAAGAAAAAACTATAGAACACGTAATTTTAAGGTGCACGGGGCTTCGTTCCGCCCTCTTGGGGGGCGTGACTACGGATTTGGAGGGGGCACTGGGATTTACAGACATGGATGGACGAATGGTTAGGGAAAGAATTGAGGTAACTAAGAGGAACATGGTTAAAATTGCGCACAAACAGAAAGGAACAGTAAAGAGGGAAGAGAGAAGAGACAAGCGCAAACTCACAACTCGATTTATTGAAGAAGAAAAAAGAACATGATACTGCCTCACAGCGCACAAGATGAGACACACTTAAAAGAAATTTCACGCACACAAAGGAAGAACTCTCACACAGCGCTGACTGACAACTCGAAATATATTATGCATCATCTTCTTCTTCCTTCACTCCGATGCAAATGGAGGTGAACCCCAAAAAACCGAGGAACGTATGAAAAAGGAAAAAAGGAAAGAAAAAAAAAGGAAAGGATACTGCCGGCGCTTCCGCAAGCACGTCAAGCACCACTGAAGGAAAAGTGAGTAGCATATCGGGAAAAAAATCCAGCGATGGACGAAGACAATTAGCGGGAGTTGGCGAGATTAGAATAGTGCTCATAGCGTTGTTGTCGTGACGATACCGCTGGATAATACCCCTGTTACACGGGCACCCTCAACCGTGGTTAACTCAGCTTTAACTGCTGTTACGTGGCACCACAGTTACCGCACTGTACTCTCAGACAGCTATTTCAGAAGAAGTGAAGAGCGCGTGTGCACTGCTTTGATGGGTGCTCAAAATGCTCAAGCGCACGTTCGCCAATAGCTTTGACTGCATAGCCGCAGAATGTTGTCCGCAAGTATTGTGCGCTAACTCTGGCTTAGCGTAACTGCAGTTAAGTGCGCCCGTGTAACAAGGGTATAAGAGACCATCGAGTAAACTGAAACCAAGTTTGCTTTGTTTACAAGCGAACGTGAAACCATTTGCGCTCTCTGAAACAGTGCACAGTAAAATCGGGGCAGACATGGGCGCCGAGAAGTAACCGGATTGGGCACGTAGCGTTTCTATGAATACCATGTGAATTGATAGGAGCTTTGGCAATGAATTGGCTGCGTACGGGCTCGGCGCCGGCACATGTCCTGCACGTAAAGGTGTCCGCCTCAATCGGCTTTGCGCACATGCGAGATCGCTCCAAGTAGTGCAGTATGTGAGAAAAAAAAATTAAAGTGAATTGACTGCATAAAATGCGCAAAGCAGGTCCCCAGATAAATAGCGATCTGATTCGGAGCGCCACATCATGGTCAACACCGAAACTATTTTCGCGAGTCTAAACGTCATCGTTGTTGCACGTGAAGCGGTACGTGTGAACCAGCACATTTCGCGAAACTTGAGTGTCACGAAACTGTTGCGCGCCTAAAAGATGCATCGTGTGAACAGACCTTAAGGGGACTCCGTACCTATTGGCTACCTGTTTGAGATTGTGAGAAATTCTGTGTATATACGGAACCACCACCACTCTTTTTTTGTCGACATTACGTGCAGCTTTTTCACGTCATTTTACTTTTTTTACCAGAGTTCCTACCACTTCAGTTAGCACCTGCGTTGGGAACCCAGACGCTGTAAACCTCTCAATTTGAGCATTAAAACTGCTTTTGATGGTGTGGAGGCATGACTTCTTTAAGGCTGAATTAAGGCAGGAAAGAGCTATGCCTCTTTTTACGACTTTAGAGTGCCAGGACGTACAGTGTAGTAAACGTTTTTTAGAACGGGGTGAAAATGACCAGCACAGGTGGTTTGTTTGCAAAGACAGGAAAAGGTTCTAGAAATTGCAACACACCTTCCTTAGGAGTTTCAGAGGTAAAAAGAAGTCCTGAACCGCACTTGTGGAATATGTCCATGATGCTACTAATTACATTATTGTCCAATGTCTTTCGGTACACTAGCAGGAAATCATCAACATACCTGAACACGTGAAGAACTGGCATCGACGCTATGGCCGTCTTAATGGCACGGTCGACCCCCGCAAGAAAAATATCACTTAGGACCGGTGCAACGCAAGAGCCTATACAGACTCCCGACTTTTGCAAAAATACCCCGTTTTGCCACCCAATGAATGTCGAATTAAGATAGAAATGTTTCTATCTTAATTCGACATTCATTGGGTGTGTTGCGATAGGCCTTGGTCAAGGCCACGTCCTTCCTTCGCCTCCCCTTCTTGTCCACCCGGCGGGGTTTGGCCTTCCCATTGAACGTCGGCGTTCGGCTGTCTGAGCCGTTATGGACAGAACACGTCGCCCGGCGCCGTGTTGACGCCGCCACACCTGGGAGCGGAGCTGAGCTGAACTCTTCTCTCTGGCTGTAATTGCGCTGGCCCGAGGCGGGGGTCAGTCGATCCAGGAACCAGCTGCACTGCCGGGAGAGGATTTCGGGGGACGACGCCGGCGGCGGGACTTCCGGGCGAGTACGTTCAGTTCAGGTTTTCGTCCGGCGCCACTTGCGGATTATCCCGCTAAACCTTTCCTGAGCCACGACGCCGCATAATGAGGGGATCATCTCCATCACGGTCAACGTCTCACGAGCTGACAGCGGACCCTTCGTCACCGACTCCTGGCGCGGCTTATCGAGGTCAAGAGTGCCCCGGCGCCGGATTGGGAAGCCCGTCCGACGCTGCAGTGTGTGCGTGTATGTGCGTGCGTGCTCGAGAGCATGAGTGGGGGCGGGGCCTGAACATGACGTTCGTTGGCAGTTCGGCGACCATTGGCTGCCAACCGTTGGAGCATAAACAGCGACTCTATAAAAAGAGCAAACGAGAGGTCGCAAGGTGTGCTCTTGGACGATTTGGAAACTTCTGTACATATGTAATTAAACAGAGTTTATCGTGAGAGACCCTCCCGTCTCCTGATGTCCCTGCCTGGAGTCGGCCTGCGGTTCCTGTCCTCGCCTGGCCCTGCCTGAGGCTGCCTGGGGAACTCCTCGGTCACAACAGGTGGTAAAACGGGGTATTTTTGCAAAAGTCGGGAGTCTGTATAGGCTCTTGCGTTGCACCGGTCCTAAGTGATATTTTTCTTGCGGGGGTCGACCGTGCCATTATAAAGGGGTACTCCGCCGTTGTCTTCATAGTCCCCGATTTGCCTAAAAACTTGCTAAAAAACACAAACAAACATCGCTGAACTAGTAACCCAAATATGTGGACAAAAGAACTTTTTTTCGCGAAGTTAGAGAATTTACAATTTTGGTCTTCATCGTGTTTTTCAAAGTGAAAAGCTCTACTGGCAACATTGAAAACGTGACGTCATGGGTGGGCAGGGGTTCACTCTTTGGGCTGTAGACTTTGTTCCCACCGGATTACAAACAGTTTTATGGTGTCAAATGAATGCATTGGAAAGTCACTCCAGCTCCCGCGCAGCAGCACGATACAAATGATCGGCATAGTTCATTTTTAGACAGCCCGCTCGAACCGCAAGCCAGCCCACCCGTGACGTCACGGCAATGAAAAGCGCGGGTATATTCGAATCTTCGTTTTGGCGTCATTTTCATTTGCCGATTTCACAATAACTATTCTGAATTTCGCGATAATAAATAGCATACCGGAAAGATTAAAGGGCGGCGATTTCGAAAATATAGTTAGTTGGGGTTGCTCAAAACAATCGCCGGAGTTCCCCTTTAAAGGGATACTTCAACGAAATTTGAAATATTCCCGTCGTGTTCAAAAATAGGTTGAATATGATCCACAATATCCGTAAATGACAATCGCACGTTGGTATTTTGATCCTGGTGGCTGTATTTTTCGTTATAAACGGCCCACTCTGGCAAGCGCTCGGAGAAGGCCCAGCTTAGAGCACGTGACATCCAACGCAATCGTGACGTAGGTCGTCTCGAGACGAGCAAAGCTACGGCGAGGCTGACGCCGAGAGGATGGCCTGGGATGGCCTAGTCGTTCCAGCCACCGAAGCGGCTGCTTTTGTACGAATTTTGAGTGACGGGTTAATCTTCTATAATCTTGTAGGGGGACAATAGAGACTTCTGCGACACACAAAAGCGATTCTCGGGAAGAGGGGAGTTCCTCCTTCCCCCCTTCTCTCGTCGTGGCCGGAGGCGAGACAACCTCCGTCACTAGCTGTCAAGGTTCCTAGACGAGCATTACAAACGAGGCGTTAGCGAAATCCACCAGGTGCTCTTTGCTAATCGTTTAATTCGTTTTAAAATTCTTTTTCGAGGCTTTTTTTAACAAGATATTGGTATGTTCCATGTGATACTGCTCTTTTGAACAGATATAGGCCAGAAAATGAGCGCCGAAATTTCGTTGTAGTATCCCTTTAAGACGGCCATAGCGTCTATGCCAGTTCTTCACGTGTTTAAGTATGTTGATGATTTCCTGCTAGTGTACCGAAAGACATTGGAATATAATGTAATTAGTAGCATCGTGGACATATTCCACAAGTGCGGTTCAGGACTTATTTTTACCTGTGAAACTCCTAAGGAAGGTGTGTTGCAATTTCTAGACCTTTTCCTGTCTTTGCAAACAAACCACCTGTGCTGGTCATTTTCACCCCGTTCTAAAAAAGGTTTACCTACACTGTACGTCCTCGCACTCTAAAGTCGTAAAAAGAGGCATAGCTCTTTCCTGCCTTACTTCAGCCTTAAAGAAGTCATGCCTCCACACCATCAAAAGCAGTTTTAATGCTCAGATTGAGAGGCTTACAGCGTCTGGGTTCCCAACGCAGGTGCTAACTGAAGTGGTAGGAACCCTGGTAAAAAAAGTAAAAGGACGTGAAAAAGCTGCACGTAATATCGACAAAAAAAGAGTGGTGGTGGTTCCGTATATACACAGAATTTCTCACAATCTCAAACAGGTAGCCAATAGGTACGGAGTCCCCTTAGTGATGTCAGCCCCCCCCCCCCCCCCCCCCCAAAAAAAAAAAAATAGTTCAAATTTGTTTTTAAGTTCGAGAAAAAGTCGAAAATATTACAAAACACAGGTGCCGCACAAAGCACGTCCGCCCTTACGTGTCGTCTTCAACCAGAGTGGTTTATAGCATTCCCCTTTCTTGTTGTAGATCCTACGTAGGACAGACAGGACGGTGTATTAAAGGGACCATGAAACGATTCTGAAATCGAATTTCATCCACCGATCGTCGTAAAAGGTGTGAAAAGAAACACATAAACACAAAAATAGGGAGCCAAAAAAAAAATTCTTCGCTATAGAACTTTTAACAGAAAACTGGACTCTTCTGCGCCTTCTTTCCTTCGAAAGCTCTCTGCCTTTCACTGCGATGCATCCGCGGAAACGCAGCACGTAAGCCGAATCCACGTCGCCTATTGGGTAAGAGCCTACCACACCAGCAACGCGATCGTAAACAATAGATAGCCGGCGAGTGTTTCCTAAAAGTTTTGTTAAATAATAGTCAGATCCACATTTTGTAGCATAATTAAAGATGTGACGAAAATTGCCAAATTTGATAATGCTGAGAGCCAAGCGCCATCTATCGTGTGTTAAACGAAGCAACTACTGCACCTGCGCAGTAGGGCCGACCGGCAGGGTTACCAGATTGGGCTATTAATAGCCAAATTGGGCTACCTATTGACAGATTTGGCGTCGAAATTTGGCGGTTGGCTATGTGGCTACGTGCGGCAATTTTTGGGCTATGTCCAATTTTTGCGGGATTTCCGCCAAATTGTTTCTTTTCCCTCTGTATATTGGCCCGTAAGGCAAGACGCGGGGGGGGGTGGGGGGGGGGGGGGGTTGCGTGTTGCGTGGAGACGAAACACGGGGGGGGGTGGCTTTGTATTATGCACTTGAGGTCATTAAACCTTGAGGTCGCACAAATTTGAGGGGAATGGTAATTCATGGTGGACACAATAGCGACGTTTATTTCAGGGTCAGATATGCAGAAGTACATTCCATGAGGCCTCGTCACCGTTTTCGGCTTCGACTGACAAGACTCTACTCCTCGAGAAATGCCGCAAGTTTTTATTAGCATGCATCAAAAGCGTCTTGAAACGACTCCCGTCATACATGCAGCTCTTGAGCGATTTGCGGCTACTGCAGCCGATTAGCATTTCCCAGTTGATTTCAGTGTTTTTCAGAAAGCATTTAACCTTTTATACAGATGTCATCTGTCTTAAACATAGAATCAAAGTGCAGGCCCCTTTAGACGAATGTAAAGAGTTGTTATGATGAGTGCATAATTACATTTTGGATAAACGTTGAAGCTGCGAAAAACAGTGCAGGAGCGAGAATGTTTCCGCTGTTGTCGCAAGTCGTCATCTCTCTCCTGACTCTTTCAATGTCAAATGTCGCTGTGGAGCGTGTCTTTAGTCAGGTTTCTCTGACAAAAACAGACCTCCGCAACAGGATGTCTCAAGAAATCCAGGAGAGAATTCTTCATGTGAAGTTTTTTTGTTTCTTTGGGAGGAAAGAGTGTTTCAAAGATTTTAAGCCTTTCGAGCACGAGTGCTACAAGTGTTTCCTGATAATATTGTTCATAGCATGAGACTGTCCAAATGTGTCCAACTGAGCTTTTCGTTTTATTACTTGAAATAAAACTGTTGTCTTGATATTGTAATACCTTGGTTTTGCATGCTATCTCTCACCCAAACATATGCAGAATCAGAGCTTCCGCCTTCAGCTTGTAATCACAATATCACAATTTTGGCGCTTTTGGCAACTTTTGGGCTATACAAATATTCTGCCTTTGGCTACTTTTGGGCTACATCACTGATCTCAATGACAATTGCTGGATCGCGTTTGCCCGCTCCGCGAATGCGGTCACTGGCGGCCATCTTTAGGTCGAGTTAGATCACCTCTAGCCAAGATACAGGTGCTGAAGCCACTTGGCAGCCACCATCATCCATCCATGGCAGACGGCGTTTTGGCAGTTGTGGTGGCAGGCTGCCATCAAAATAGCGTGGGTGATATTCCGTGATTGATTGAAATTGTTTGACGAAACATGTTTTTAAAACCCGGCGTGAACGGTAGCCCGTCTTTGAGGATCCGGTGAAATTTTCACGAAATCGCGCAGCACCGGGGAAAAGCAGCACAGCACGCATCAAAAGTCGCATCGAAAGAAGCATCGAAAGCAGACGCCGGTACGTAGTCTGCTTTCGATGCGAGCTGCGCTGCTTTCCCCCGGTGCTGCGCTTTCGTAGAACTTTCGCCGGGTCCTCAAAGACGAGGCTACCGTTCACGCCGTGTTTCAAGAACCTGCTTCGTCGAACAACTTCAATCAAGCACGAAATGTCACCCACGGTACAGTGTACTAGATCTACGGCTATTTTATGGCAGCCTGCCGCCATTGCGTTGTCCGCCATATTACTATGATGGCTAGAGATAATATAACTCGACCTAAAGATGGCCGACCGTGGCCGCATTCCGGTCCATAGGCAGAGCTGGTCAAACGCGATCCAGCAATTGTCATAGAGATCAGTGGGCTACATTGACTAGCCATTTGGCTATGTTAGCTAGGGTCTATCTGGCAACCCTGCCGACCGGGCAGACAGCGTCGCTCAGTTACTACTTAACGACGACCAAAGAACGTTTATTTTTTACGTGTTCTTCTCGCGCGTCCCGACTTCAAGCAGCAAGAAAAATTACACCATCTTCCCGAGGGGAACCATGGGGTGATGCGGAGCATCGTGTTGGTTCCGAGGAAAGAGTCAGTTGCGTGCTGACGTCGAGAGATGGCGCCACCGACTGCCCTAGCGTTACCCCCTACGCGAGCCTTCGTCGCGGCTCGCGGCAGAGAAACTTGGAACGCTCGCCGCTCGCCGTTTATTTTTTTTTCACACTTGAAGGAGAGGAGACTAGAGGAGGAGAGTTGCGCATGCGCGCGCGGTGTGGTTAGAATCGAACGCACGCGAAGTGCACGCACAGCTGGTAGAGAGAGAGAGCGGAGAGAGTAACGCGCAGCTGTTGGAGAGAGGGAAGGAGGAGAGTTGCGCATGCGCGCGCGGTGTGATTAGAATCGAACGCACGCGAAGTGCACGCGCAGCTGGTAGAGAGAGAGAGCGGAGAGAGTAACGCGCAGCTGTTGCAGAGAGGGAAGGAGGAGAGTTGCGCATGCGTAGTGTGAGTGCAGACTACAACGCCGACGCCGCGGGACATAGCCCCGAGCAAGAGATGCTCCGCATCTAAAAAGTACTTGAGACAGACCACGACGAACAAGAACACTGGATCCACAAACACCCGAGAAAAGCTACAACGGCGACGAATCCACCGGCTCCGACCAAGCGATCTTGGCGGATAGGCCTAGCGGCCTAGCAGGCACTCCGACTCGGAACAGCGTTGCTTCAACGGTACTTGGCCAAGACCGTCTGCCCACGACCGGCTGGCGTGCTGAATGGAATATGCCCGGGCGACCCTTCCCGTATTATAGTTTGATCGCTGACCTCAATTTTAGATTAAGAGGTGAGGTCAATCTCTTCCCCTTGTTTTCCGAGGCAGTGTTGATGAACACTGTCGTCGAAAAGTGACTCTCGTCGATTCTATGTTCTTGTTTTGTGTGATATAGAGCTCAAATAAACGCCGTATGGATTACCTTCGTAACACGGTATGTACACCTTGTTATTAGTATGCCATTTTTTATTCTGACACGACTGCACGTCACTGTCGAGCTATAACAGTTCGTGGGAGCTACGTGCAATGCCGGTCCAACCTTCCTTTGCCGAGTGTCACGTCAGTATCGAGTTGCAATCGTAAAAGATCGGTCCCGAAGCGCTTACCAACAGCGCGAATACAGCACTTCCATCAAACGCGCGCGTCCGCTCCGAGTGTGAACAGGTATTTACGTGGCTCTTGCTGAGACTGTCGTAGTTCAAACGTATATTTTTTTTAACGTCGGCTCGCTCCTGCATCTCCAAGGCCGCGAAAAACGCCGCGGAGATTTGTTTCCATCTACGTCGCTTTGCAAATGACTGACATGGGCCGCCTCTTACCAACAATGACAGTTGGGCTGGAGTCTTCACCGGAAGACTCGCCGCACTTCCCAACAGGCATACTGGCGTATGGGACTAGTCCCATGCTGTCGCTGTAACGCAACATATCTCATTGAATTTCGCTCAGCTGCGATGTGTCCATGCCTATCGCGGCGATGAGAGGCGCCGATTCCGAAAATACGTCGGTGACATCAGCGTCATCAGCGCAGTAAAACCTACCGGCACACCGCCAACTCGCCGCCACTAACGCTCCCATCTCCTACTGCCGAGAGAGCTTCCGGTTCCGGAAACAGGGTACGTCACGACCGTCAAAATTACGCCGCAGCTTGTTGAAAAAGTCGATATTTCATTAATTTTTTGTGTAGAAGTTAATGAACAGAGACGAAAACGGATGCCTGTTCGGCATTCAGTGAACATTGACGGTTTAATGTAAAAGTTATCTGGCAAAAGTAAAGAGGTCATTTCATGGTCCCTTTAATGACCGGTTAAGGGAGCACAATCTTTCTCTAAATTCCACGGTGGGGGGTCACCTACCTCTGTATTGTCAAGCGCGTAAGTGTACACCTTCTTTACAAAAAACCTCGATAATTGGCAGATTCCACGAAAAACATACTAGGGAAATTTTTGAAGCTTTCAGTATTAGCGGCGAGATGTTTTGGTGGCGCCCTCCTGTGGTTCCCCCTTGTGACGTCATTACCTTGCAAACAACAAGTTCGATGGTGTTTGTTTTTAGCATGGTGGAAGCTTGAAATCATTGCGCTCTCAAAGGAACACTGCCAACACCGTCAAAATTAAAGTTCTTTCATTCCTCTTATTTTCGTCGATGATAAATCCCCTTTCCGACGTCATAGTCAGCGTTCGACCAATCGAGGAAGGCCGACCACAGCGACGCTTTCGGTCGCGCACGGGGCTGATACTCCGTACGTGGGCGAGCGTTGTGTCAGCCATCCTTCTGTGGCTTTAACTGACAAGGAAATTGCCTTTCTACAATCGTTTGAGTGTGGTTGAATTTCTGTGTCCTCCGCGTGCTCGGGTGCCTCCGTGCGAGTGTGGCCTCGGCTCGAGCTGATACCGTGGGCTGTTCATTTTTCTTCTTCAATACATCGAGTTGTGAGTTTGCGCTTGTCTCTTCTCTCTTCCCTCTTTACTGTTCCTTTCTGTTTGTGCGCAATTTTAACCATCTTCAATCATTACCAACTCGCCCAACTAACCACTTACTAAGAGGAGATTGAAAGATTGGTAAACAAAATCTAGGGAGGGGTAAAAAAAACAGATAAACATAATCAATGGAATCACTTTAAATAGGGGGGGGGGGGGGGTTGTGTTATAACAAAATTTATTCAAATTAAAAAAAGGAAAAGGAAGGGATGATGAAATGTTAGGCTAGGCGGCACAAGCTGCCGCCCGTTACAAAGGGTATAGCCATTACCATCCATTTGCGCACCGTGTGCAATTGTTTACCCCCAAATCTCGTCAGAATGCCCCAAGCGCGTGCTGTTATTCCTCCATCTCAACCAGTGATGGCGCAATTCCTTGCGGCCCCAACAGCACCTGTTCTGCGCATTCTTTGGGTTGCCTGTTGATTGGCGTGGACCTATACTTTGTGTTTAATCAACATCTCCTAGAAACTAAGGCCGTAGCGTTCTTCTCCTGACGTTGCAAAGGAAGGCCATCGGGGGCGCGCGTCGAAGCGAAGGCGACGCGCCTGGATCGACCGTCGGAACGCGCTTTTCGTCACATACGCGTCTTATTAGCTAAAATGAAAGCTGCACATAGCAACGGGGCTCGAAAACATTTTATTACATGGGCAAAACATTATATCGTTAAATAATCGGTACGAAATGGCACGAGGTATGCGTAGAAGACGTCTATAAAAGAATGTGATTGTCTTAAGTCGAAAACACTAAGTGTTTTCGACTTATGCATTCCTCAATTAGAGCTGTAGAAATGGATATTTTATACAGAAATACTTCGAGAAAATGGCAAGACACGCAGTGATTGGACACAGCAAAACAGATCACAGTTAAAAATCAGGTAGACGTAGTCAATGCAGACACGGCTAGACAAGTGTCACTTAGATCATGTAAGCGATGTTATCGCGTGCAGTCACTGAATGCTTGCATTATACTCCGGCCACATGGCAAAAATATTGTAATTTCCATCGAATGACATTATGGGGTCGACAAATCAGCTTGCGACGCTCGTATAATCACTCGAGACAGCGAGCTGATTAAATCCCGTATCATTTAATAAAAATATATTAACTTTTCCATGTGGCAGGGGTACTAAACTTACCATTTACTGTCAACTCATTTACTTCTCCCTGTAGGCTCGAGCTGCCTTAGAACAAAACATACTTATTTTGTATAGTATAAACGCGGTAAAGGCAATAAAATAACATTAGTGTAAATAAACACATAAGCGTAAACAAAGCACTTTCAATAATCACACAAACTTGTTATTAACCTTCCAGTGAAAACTAGAATGTTACCACGCATATTTACAAATGTCGACGCAACAGCACACGGATAACGACAAAGGACGAGACTTCCATTCTATCACGAGATTTAAAAAAAAAAAATCGCCTGCAGAATTTGCGTTTTACATGACCAAGAAAGCCCGTAAATAAGTTGCTTCTCACCTGTCGATCGTATTCATACGTCCTGCAATATCCGCCACAAAAACATTTGAACACGAACTCCAAGAAGTCTCTCCCTGTCGAGGGAAAGGTCTATCGATAATCGACCAGTGTCATCGTTGGCTAGTTGCCACACATGTCACTCAAACCGTAGCAGGACTTGTTCCGCGAATCCACGTAAATGCCGTAGTATCAAGCGAACACACACAAAAAAAAAAACTACCCGAGACTGCGGTGACGACAGAAAAAAGGACGGGAAGAAGTAAAGAAGTCTCAAAAGAACCACACACGAGAGCACCGGCAGCAGTGTCGGACGAAAGGTTTAACGTTATCGACCCATCTCATCGCTCGTGTGCGCTCCCTGCGACAATGACTGGATTCTTTTTCGGTTTCCTTCCCTTCTGAAATGTCTCAGCGTTCCTTTTCAGACAGTCAGCAGCTCACACACAACGTAAATTTACCAGAATCGGAGCCCGTATGAGGGAAGAAGATGCCGCATCGGAGCCGGTTCATTTGTAAAGTCTGAGGAGCTGCGGGGCTGCACGTAGTACCGCGGTTACGGGTATAATCATAAATATAGATTTCGCACTTTCAACCTTGGTAACGCGTTGTACATTACGTTATATTATATATATAACAAATTGTACAAGACTGCGCTTTTGAAACGTATATTAATGTCGGATAAACGCGCACGAACACCACCGCGCCGCTCGACAAGAAACATTTTTTTTCACGTCGATACTAGATATTTTCTCACGTAGTTGCGCCATGGCCTTCCTTCGCCGACATTGTGACGTAACCACTCGGAGCGCTACGGCCTTCTTTCTAGGAGGTGTTGGTTTAATTTTGCATAGTTTTCCCGTGACGTCATTCTGTCACCTTGCCCGATATTAAGCGTTCCATTAATGCTGCAGTAGAACGCGTGTTTAGCCAGGTCACCCTCACAAAAACGGAGTTGCGAAACACGATGTTGATGGAAACGCTGGAGAAAATTTTGTAGGTTAAATTCGGACTGTGGGGCAAAGAGCAGTGCTGAGAGAACTATGTTCCTTCAGAGGTTGTTCTGACATGTTTTAATACCGCAATGATGTACTCGTGCTATGCCGTTTGTTCTGCGAACTAGTGATGTTAGGGGTGTGAATATTTCTATTTGATGTATAAAAATGTATTATGTGCCTTTTGTGTTTAAAATGAACATTCCAATTGGTCATCCTTTTGTTGTTGTTGTTTTTTTGGGCTATTTTTGGGCTACTTTTCTGGGTCGACATTTGGCTATTTTTGGGCTATATCTCGTAAAAATTTGGCAGGTCAGAGTGCAAATACCTGGCCGCCCTAATCGTGGAAGGCCGATCACATCCACGCTTTCGATCGCGCACGTCGCCAATAGGAGTTTGCAAGGATTGCGTCCCGAGTGGTGCCCCACGCGTGGAACACGTGCTGCTTGCGCGCGAAGATAGCGTTGGCATGCCTGCAACTGCACGTGCTTGCTCAGACGAGGAGGAACGTGGCTGCCGCCAGATGCCCTGCTTACAATCGTTTCTGGCGCTGACGGCGCAGGCTAGTGCCACTAAATAAGCTACGCTTCAGAGTAACGACACTTACCCATCTCTCAGAATGGAAGCTAGGCCGTTTTGGTAAAGCATGATTATTTAAAACGCACGAAACAGACGCGACGGAAGAAAGGAGACAAACAACCGCTGAACTTACAACTGAAGTTTTAAAGGGATACTTCAACGAAATTTGAAATATATCCGTCGTGTTCAAAAATAGGTTGAATATGATCCACAATATCCGTAAATGACAATCGCACGTTTGTATTTTGAGCCTGGTGGCTGTATTTTTTTGTTATAAACGGTCCACACTAGCAAGCGCTCGGGGAAGGCCCAGCTTAGAGCACGTGACATCCGGCGCAATCGTGACGTAGGTCGTCTCGGGACGAGCAAAGCTACGGCGAGGCTGACGTCGAAGGGATGCCCTAGGCGTTCCAGCCACCGAAGCGGCTGCTTTTGTACGAATTTTGAGTGACGGGTTAATCTTTTATAATCTTGTAGGGGGACAATAGCTACTTCTGGAACACACAAAAGGGATTCTCGGGAGGACGGGACTTCCTCCTTCCCCTCTTCTCTTGTCGTGGCCGGAGGCGAGACACTCGGATGGATGGATGGATGGTAATGGCTATACCCTTTGTATCGGGCGGCAGCTTGTGCCACCTAGCCTAACATTTCGTCATCCCTTCTTTTTTGAAAACAATTGTATGAATTTTGTTATAACAGCTCTCTCTCTCTCTCTCTCTTCAAGTGAATTTATTGCTGATTTTTATCTGTATTTTTTTTTCCCCTTTATCCTTCCCTAGATCTCTTCCACCAATCTTCCAATCTCCTCTTAGTTACCGCAATTCTTTCCCTATCCATTCGTCCATCTATGTCCGGGAAACCCAGTGCCCCCTCCGAATCCGTAGACATCCCCCCCAAGAGGGTGGGACGAAACCCCGTGCACCTTAAAATTACATGTTCTATAGTTTCCCTTTCGCGGTTGCATACGTCGCACAGAGTGTCTACTTCCTGAAATTTAGCCCTGTACGTTTTCGTTCTTAGCACCCCAGTTCTAGCTTCAAACAGCAAAGAGCTCCCCACTGAATTATCATACAGTTGTTCTTTCTTTATTTCTTGTTTTTGTGCCCTGTATATTGTTAAAGCTGATTTCCCCTGCATTCTCTCTTCCCCCAATTTCCTCTCTGTTTCCTTTACTCCCTTTTCTACTGATACGCTCTGATCGGCTCCATCTCGTTGAATGTATTTAAATCTCAGCTTGCGGGTTCGGTTTGTCCACTTAGTGTTTAAACTTTTCATATATAGATACATGTACACTTTCGCTGCCCACCGTGTATCCTCGATTTCAGCTAGTCTTTGTTCAAATTTTACTTTACTGATCGCTTCTCTACTCTCGAAAGATGCCCAACCCATATCCCCCTGTACTCCCTCGTTTGGTGTATTCCCATGTGCCCCCAATGCCAACCTACCCACACTCCTTTGCTGTATCTCTAAACCTGCCTGGATTTCTGACCTCATACACAATACCGCATTCCCAAATGACAGCCCTGGTACCATGACTCCCTTCCATACACCCCTAACGACTTCATATCTATTATAGTTCCATAGTGCCCTATGTTTCATGATAGCCGAATCTCGTTTCCCCTTTTTTATTACAATATCTTCTTGGTCTTCACTTAACCATACTCCCAGATATTTGTACTTTTCTACGTGTTCTACCAATGTGTCCTGTATCTCCAGGGGTTCCCCCTTCTCGTCGTTGAACACTATTATACCAGACTTGTCCCTACTAAATTTTAGTCCTAAATTGTCCCCTTCCCTGCCGCAAATCCTAATCAGTTCCTGCATTGTCTCACGACTCTCTGATACGAGCACAATGTCGTCTGCATACATTAACCCTGGCAATACTTGATTTACTTTATGTCCTTCCTCCATGTAAGTCAGGTCAAAACCTAGGTTGCACTGTTCTAACCTTTTTTCCATCTCACTGAGGACTCACCGTCACTAGCTGTCAAGGTTCCTAGACGGGCATTACAAACGAGGCGTTAGCGACATCCACCAAGTGATCTTTGCTAATCGTTTAATTCATTTTAAAATTCCTTTTCGTGACTTTTTTAACAAGATATTGGTGTGTTCGATGTGATACTGCTCCTTTGAACACATATCGACCATAAAATAAGCGCCAAAATTTCGTTGTAGTATCCCTTTAATCGTCAAGGCGCAGCCTTATCGTCAAGGCAATATAGGCTGCGCCTTGACGATTAAAACTTCAGTTGTACGTTCAGCGGTTCTTTGTCTCCTTTCTTTCGTCCCGTCTGTTTCGCTGTACGTTTTAAATAATCTTGCTCATCTTGCGCTAATCATGGTTGCCAGTTATATGAAGCTTTATCGGAAATCAAAGGAAACGCTTTTCTGTCCTCCACAAATGTTTATACAGTTCGCGACAGAGCAAAACAATATAGTACATGAGCTTTCTAACACCAAATTTAATGCTGAGGAAGTCGAACTTTTGAATTATGACAATCGGCAGTTGCGTCTGCTCTGCACAAGCACCAGATGGCGGCGCCCACAACAATATCGGGGAACAGAGTGCCGATACTCTAAGCGTAGCTCATTTAGTGGCTCTAGCGCAGGCTATGCTTTTTGTTTGACTTACAAAGTAGCGCCAGATGTGCCAATGCACGAGACCCGTGCCTCGTGCGGCCATTGGAAGCGAATGGCGGAGAAACACTCGCTTGTGGCACATATCTGACGCGTTCGCGCAAGGGTTATCGGTACTTGTAAGGAACGCGAAGTGGGAATTTTATCACCGAGGTGCTTCCCTTTTACTTGTCTTCCTCTTCTCTGTCTCAGACTCAGGCATGTCAAGTATAGGGAGTATTCACTGGACGCCATATATTTGTGGGTGCTGTTTAGAGCGCATGCTCAGAACGAGCTCACATCAATAGGCCGCTAAGACCGGCACTCTTGATGGTGCGGAATGCACGTTGCAAAAGAACTGTTGAAGCTCGCCGTCAGCACGCGCTCAGCATTCGCGCCCACAGATATGGTCGCCAGTGAATACTCCCTATTCATGTATTCCTTTATAACCCCCCCCCCCCCCCTCCTCCTTCCTCAATTTTACTATAATGTCCCCGGGGCGACGTAGGTGTAACCCAAATAAATAAAATCAGCAAAAAAAAACAACAAAAAAAAAACAGATTGCTGCGGTCAGCATTGTTGCAACTGCAACCTTGCGATACGCTCCATTAGATGCCTCCATGCAAGACACATTTTATCCGCATCCCCGTGCCCCATCTCCTCTCAATTTCGATACTTTTCCCTCTTTCTTGCTTTTTGCTGTTCAATTTCTGGCGCCCTTGCCATGCCCTTGCCCCCTGGAGCTCGTTTGCTTGCTGCGGCCGCCGACAGATGGCGACTTCACGGGCATCCATTCTTCGATAGAGAGCAAATCTTGGGGCTGCTTGGGGCCATGCAAAATTGTTTGGGAAATGTCGTTCTTCGATGACTCCGATCCCCGCTTAATCGCCCAATGCTACTCGCTGGATACCACAGCCCTTCCCGTCTCGTGAGTACCCCGATCCGTCCAACGATGCCGCGTTTTCAATAAACCGCAAACGTGAAGTCCGCAGCCCCGAGCCAAGAACCGTTCCATTCGTAACGTCGGTCGAGATGCTGCCGTGCTCTACGTTGCTCGTCTTTTCACCGCTGCTGCCGCTGCTTCCGTCTCATTTTTTCCTTTCTACTCACGATAAAGTTTAGGTAACGTCGACAGTTGCTCACGTACTCGACTACATGACCACGGCGTACCGAGGATGCGCTTGAAGAGGCCAGCGTATTGTGAAGGGATTAAAAAGACGGGAGAAGGGGGAGCTCTTGATCTTTGAATGACGGGCTGCTCGAACAGCTACATAGGTATGCGCTAGTATTTTATTTTCTCTAACAGTTTAAGCTCGGAATGCACGCGTGCGTTTATGAGCAATGCAGCAAGTGGTCAACGCTAATCGAGATTGCAGTGATCGCTTATCCTCGAGGGATCGCTCTTCTTCTAACGCGCATGTCGCGATCCAGGCCGTGTTGCTTTGTCTGTTGATTCCGTGTGCTCCCGTTCGGTGCATTCAGTCGACCGAAGCGCACACCGGTCGCACAAAACACTCAGCGCTTGTGCTGTTAGAGAGATATATGTGCCCAGTATTTCATTTCGGGCTATTATGCTCGGGGGGAACGGCTTCGCCGTCGCGAGTATTGGAGCCTTTGGGAGGTCGCAGATGCGATCACGCCTGACACGGCCGTTTCGGCTTTTGCATGTTCTCCTCAGAGCAACGGAAGTTAGCCACGACTGCGACTGAGAATGGCTCGTCGAAAGTCGTCCGAAAAGTCAAACCAGTCTCAAAAGCTGAGCAACCTCAAGCTGAAGAACAAGGCCAATTCGGACGATGAGAACTTCACCTGCTTCAAGGACCAGCTGAAGGCGATGGGTCTTACTCTTCGGGAAATACAGGGCGACGGGTAAGTCTCTCCTCGAATCACCTCCACTGATTTTGGTGCCTCTTTTGGATCACCTAATCGGTTGGCAAACGCCTTGAAGCTTGCTGCCATGCTACCACATTAGCTCACTGCTCAGCTTGCAACCATGCTACCACATAAGCTCACTGCTCAATTTTCAGCTATGCTGACGCATAAGCTTACTGATGAGCTTTTTCAGAGTTCTTTTTATCGTTTGCTAGCATAATGTAGGATAGCTTAGCTCAACACATATTTTGAAAAACAATGCATATTGTGCAGTTGTATACAACTTACATAATGGTAACTATTTTACAAGTATGTTTACTTTCTTGAATAGAGGTATGAACAACTCGAACAACAGACTGAGTAAATTTTTCTCAGTTACAATTGCAAAGTCACTAACAAATGAAAAAAAAAAAAGAGGAAAGTTGTACAAAATATTTAAAGAAAACACATTGATTAACGAGGGTTCACCTGAAAGAAACTGAAATAACTTGTCCATTAAAATTTAATAAAAAGTTAAAAAAATGTTAAAAGTGGTTTTTAAGACTGGTACCATTTAAAGAGATCACACATTCTGAAGCGGATTTTGAGATTGTCTGTTTATGGTGATAACTCAATCTATGGGCTCTAAGCATCCTAAAAAACCCAAAATTACAAATGGGTGGCACATTTCCCTATTAAAACTCTAATAAAAGATTGGGACACGCACCTCTTTCTGTGCCTTGGAGCAGAAGCCAGGGGGTGCCATCGGATGGCGTTTTCAAACAATAATTGCTCCATTACGTCTCCTACACCAAAATATTTTATCTTGTCAAAATTATAATGCGCAACATGCCTAAAAAAACAATAATAGTGACGTTTGAAATCTCAACGCAATTAACTATCTTCATTGGTCAAATTTTACGGAGGTGGTGGGGACCCGAGGAAATGAAGTGAAAATGGTGCCTGTGTATTTCTATTGCTGCGAGTCTACTAGGACGTCTTGCCACCTATACCCTGACCCTCCTTAAGTGCGAGCAAGGAGAAGCTACAAGAGCTAGTCCAACGCTCTGAGTGGGCCTTCTATGCACATGTGCAGTTTAAAGCAGGGCTGGGAAGAGATGCTCCAAAAAGTATTCCGGAAAACAAATACTGAGATGCATGTATTTTAAGGCCAAAGTGCAGATACTGAGATACACTTTGTTTTTTGTCTAACGGGATTGAGATTGTTCTGCAAAAACAACAAAATGGGTTCCGGAATACAGATACATACAGAAATACATTTTTCCTAAATGGTGGAAGGTGACAAGGGTGCAGTTTGTGGCAAATGCAATTGATAGGGCTTCTGCTTCTTTCTTTGGGCCAATTTAAGCAACTCCCCTTGCCTCGGTCTCTTCATCTATTCATAACTACCACCCCGAACGCCGCTACAAAGATATTATTGCCCCCAGCGGCCCACGTAGGAAGCCAGCGACTGTCTGCCATGCTCGACGAAAGGCGTCTGCCCAAAATTAACCCTGTTTTGGCAAGCTGTCATCTAAGTATTTGTCAGTTGAAACTGCAGCTTGGGTAAGTTGGTTGAAAATGTTACCAACTTTAAAGCGAGCAATGCACCTTTTTCCAGTAAGCTTCTGCGCATGCGTACACTCCCGCTGTCGACGTTTTTGCAGGACACCGGGAAGCGGTGCCCTGCAAAAATGGCGACAGCAGCATCGTCAGCATCTATCTTCGCGCGTATTTAGTCTATTATGACGCTGTGTTTTTTAGTATCGGTTGTAGGGGTTATAAAAAGCACTGAAAACCGATACAACGGCACAATGCCAATGTGTTTTGACGGGCAAAGGCATGTTGGGCAGCTCTTCGATTGTAGTTCGCAGACAACTCCCCAGACGGCGCTTGTTACTCAAAAAAGGTCCATTTGTGCATACACAAAACACAACATACACACTGCACTGAACTCACAACTCTGTTTTGTATTTCGCCTTTGTTAGTTTACCTGGCCACAAAAAGATAATAGCGGACAATTTTGTGTGTTGGTTTAATAAACGTAGAAGAAAACAAAGCCGAAATACAAAATAGACTTGCCAGCTCAGCGCGGTGCGCATGTTATGCGCTGTGTCTGTGCTAATGGTGCACTGTGAAGTGGGTAACTTGCGAGTCACCCAGGGTGGGGAGAGTGAACAACAGAGCTTGTCTCCACTGAGGCACCCCAGTCTGCACGAAACCTGGTAATATAAAAGGAAAAGAAGCTCTCACAAGTTCTCTATTGTCTGTGATTAGTGGTTTCACCTTCCTTTCCACCACTTTTTTGTTGCATCTTTGTTTCCATATTGTAGCTGCCTGTAGAGGAGGTTGTGGGGCAGGTTCACTAAAAAGGTGGTTTTCAGTTTATTGTAAAATCCCGGCAGTTAATCTTCTACAAAAAGTGTAACGAGATACCTAATCCTGGCAGAGTATTGCAATGCGATCGATACATGGAAAATGTATTTCATTATTGATACACAAATACATTTTTCAAATGTATCTCTATACAGAGATACAGATACTTGAAGGTGTCTGAAAGATACTATCACAATATATTTGTATTGCGATACTGCCCAGAAAGTTCAAAGCAACACCCCTGTTGTCCGCTTTGCTCCCACTTATAGTGACGCTAAGTATAAATAAAATCAAACCAACCCTGGCATTACTGCTGTGCTGTTATTGGAGTGGCAGGCAGGTGCTAGCGTGCAAGATCCACTTTGCATATTTGCCCAGTATTGTGGCCAGTAATATATGTGGCCCTTTATCTGAGGGGTCCTGCCTTTTATTTTTCTTGGGAACATAAGACAACAAGTGGATAACCGGCCACACGGTATGTAAAACAAGCAGTGAACTAGGGTAGCAGATGCTGTAGAAGACCAATTCGTAGCACGTCTAGTAGGGCGTGTCGTGCAACAAAGGGATTCTTGTCGGAGTACAATGGAGGGACGGACCTCCAGGCTGCTAGATCCAGCACAGGTCAACACAGTTGCTGGTGCAAGAAATGTTAAGGGCCGTGATACTGTTTATTGACAGTTTACCTTTATCATCTGATATAGACTTCAATTCTCTACAAACACCGTGCAAATTACGAGGCAATCGCTGCTGGCACAATGTGCTTAGACGCATAGTGAAGAAGTAATGCTTGACTGAATAAAGCGCAGAAAATTGTCTCAGCCTTGCTCGAGTTCAGTAGCAATCCACAGCACTGCAGGAAAAAAAGAAGATACATGTCCGAAGTTTAAGTGGTACTGAAAAGGAAGCACTTTAAAGTCGTTGGGAGCTGCCTCAAGGCTGAACAATGGTGCTGTCAAGGCATCTCAAAGCCGTCTGTAAAAAAAGCGTTTCAGTGTTGTTTTGTCTCCGTTTTATTTGCTGCGAGGCGCTACCTCTGAAATTGTGTTAACTTGACAAACCTTCGGTTGTGAGCAAATGTGCAAGCAAAACACGCGATTCTTGTCTGCCTATTGTGACTGTGAAGGGACTCTTCTATAAGTATCATGACTGCGTAAGTCCTCGCTCGCAAAAATTCTATTACAGTTTTCCAAAAGATAATTTTGCCCCATTTCCATTTAATTTTTGGTTATTGAAAGAGTACTAAAGGGTGTGCCACCCCTAGAAAACAGTGCTCCTTCGAGTAGTATCTGGTAGATAAGTGAATGAACAAAGTTATTTCTATTGCTTTAAAATAACATCATACTGATCACATGGCCCACATCAGCTGACATTAGCCCTGAGAAGATGGAGCGGCACCACCTGATGTGCTCCTCACCACGGTGTAGGATCTGGAATTGTGCGACCGTGTTTGCACTTCTGTTGTTGCATGTAGGTTGAGGAGCTCTTTTCGTAATTCACGTTTAATTCACTATTTTGAATGAGTTTTTATGGTTTCTTTTAGCCTAATCTTTTTGTCATACTGCTCATCAATTTAAACTCGAGGAAAGCGGCGGCAGTGGAGGCACGGTCTGCGGAATGGGACTGCGTTATCATACTGACCACGACACAGCCGGTCGTGGTCGTTACTTCGGAGGCTCGTCAAGTGATTGGGCAGGTAGATCCTGGGACGGTTCCCGGGTTGAGTTTCCCTTTTTACAACCCGTCGAAAACAGCAAGAACAAATAGAAACTAATCGCAACGAAGGTTGAGCACGCGTCATTCTGATTGCAGTTTGCTTGCGCGGCTCTGAGACTGCCGTGGTTCGTGAAAACTAATCCAGTGTCAAAATGCACGCAAGCGTGGCGTCACCACCATCACCTTTAGCGGTACCTTTTTGTGCTCGATGCTGACGTGACATTCGGCAGGGAAAGCGTTGAAGCGGCATTGCGTAACTAGCGTAGCTACTCAGACATGCTCTAGCTCAACCTGTATGGATGTTTTTACCCCAGTCACCTCGAAATAAAAGGGCATACTGGAAAAATAAAGTATGTACCGCATAAGGCTAAGGTAGTCCATACTGTGTTTAGACGTTGGTAGCCACATTGTTTGTTAAAAGCGCCTAAAATGCCTCTGAAGCTACATAAACTACTCAAAACTTGCATTCATTTTGCTTTGTGAATTCTAATTTGTTTTAGGTTTGGTCGTACACGCTTGTTTGTAATAGCAAGAACAAAATATCCTGAATGAACAGTTTCTAGACCTACACGTTAAATCCCCAAACCAAAGCGGAGAAAATATTTGGTGCTGTCACACGATCCCAGATTCTACGTCACAATTGAGCGATCGAGGCACTCCAATCAATCCAGCTCGGGGCTGATATCCGCGGCTTTCTGAGCACCTATAAGTCGAGCAGCTTTTCACATTTTTGGTTTTTTAGTCGAAAAATGTTTCCCTCTTCCATCCTATTTGCCATCTGAAGGGGGTGGAGCTATCCTTCAGGCTATTCTGGTACGCGACAGTTTCATACCTCCTACATTCTTGGTGCCGTGTTGGCAACATGCACTTCATCATCGTCATCAACAGACCTCGATCAATTTGCTATTTTTTTTTCTAGAAAAAGTTATTTTGGTTTGAAATGTCATTTGAGTGGTTGTTCTCTCCGCAGTGTCACCGAGGACACCATGTTCTTGGCCACGAGGATGAGTGCAGGCAAACTTTTGTGGTTTGCCCTGTGGCGTGTGTTTAGGGACGTCCTCACGGAGCGGACATGTTGTTCTGCTTCAGGAACTGCCTATTTCGTGCCCTCAACGACCAGCTGGAAGGTCACACGAGGAACCACCTCAAGTATCGGTACGAGACGGTGCAGTACATGAAGGAGCACAGGAACGACTTCGAGCCCTTCGTGGAGGACGACGTGCCCTTCGACCAGCACCGTGAGTGTCCAGGAAGTCGCGTTCGTTCCTCCGACGAACTTTGCTCGTCAGTACGACATTACACTGGCACTCGCTCACGATTCGGTGATGCAGCTCGACGTCGAGAGCCGAGAATGGTTGCGGTTTGTGGTCTGCTCTGTTCGCCTCTAAGCCGATGGCGCGGTGGAGGTCGAGTGCACGTTGGACCAGCTTTTCGCCGCGTGATCACACTCCCGGCCATGCTCACACGCGAAAAGTGTGGGTCAGATCATCGAAAGGAAGCGGTCGATTGTTCCGGCGACTAAGTAGGTTCCACTGCAACGTCAGCTTAAAGACTGGTCCAGACGTCTGCAACGAGCGCGTTAGCTACGAGTGCGTTTGTTGTAACCGGAGCGACAGAGACAACCGCTCTGCGCCGCGCATACACACTCTTGCTACCGTTGCAACGAGAGCAGCAACTCTGGCAAACGTGTCGGTCGTCAGCACGGAGGCCGCCTCTCCGTCGCCGTCGGCTGTTTTCGCAGTGTCTCTAAAAAGAAAGGGACGCGCTGCCACTCCGTGGTGTAACAGAAAAGGGACAGACAGTTTTCAATAGCTCCAGCTTTATTTGTTTTCATTTTTACAGGATAGGGATCGTGGAATTGAGTGGATGAAAAAAGAAAAGAAACATACGCTGCACGCCGTCTGGGACGATCACGACTTTACCGAAAGTACAAATCTCGCCACGCGCTTTTTCTATGGTTATGGAAGACGCCGCAATTTTAGCTGCAATATAACGACATAGAGATACGATTTCGTGATAACATAGACGTTGCGAGCATTCAGAAGTGCTACCACTAATCACTTTTCTCAGACAATAAAAGCGTGCGAAAATTAGCATCCTTCAGACACATCTTCAAAAACAGTATGCACCAGTAGTACATTGAACTTGAGGAAAACCGTGGAGTACGCAAAATAAAAAAACCCGGGCGATATTTGAGGATGCAAATGCTAAGAAAGGACCACTGGAGTCGAGACAAACACGGTGGCACGAGCGTTTCTGCTGTCTTGAGGGTATCGCCACGACATCGCCGCACAACTATTGAAATCACTGCTGTAGCTGATATCTCGGTCTCCCTTACTATAAATTGTAGTGATTGGTTTTTGCTTTAATTGGGTCTTTGTATAAGAGTTTATGATGGAGGCACTTATGTTATAAAACCTTAGGTGCAGAAGTAAAGTGTGAGAATGATTATTCTGACTGTGCTATGTGCAACAAAGAGAAGGTTTAGTTCACACAGGAAGGGGGGGGGGGGGCTTAACCAACACCACCTAGAGCTGAAGGCCGTAGCGCTCCTCCGGTGACGTCACACAAGTCGGCTGGCGAGCGCCGCGGAAAAGCGCTGCACTGAAGGCGTCGCGCATAGATTTATCGACTTAGAATGGCATTTTTTATTGGCCCAAACGCTTGTTAATTGGTAAAAATGATTTATAAATATCTGTATGACTGGGAAACACATATTCTTACACGGGCAGCATATTAGGTCGTAGAATTATAGTTATGATATGAAAGAACAAGGTTAACAACGTTTTGAGAGAGATGGGTTTTCGTTTTAGGCATCCGAATCTTGGGTGCTTTAATTATCTCTAGGAGTTTGAAGACACAAACAAACAAAAAGTAAATGCCCTGAAACGTTATTGTAAGTGATGGGACCCACCCAAATGCACAACAGCAGCAATCAAGTTTGTGATGACATGTGCGGTTACTGAATACGTATGTGAACTAATGAAAAGATTATTTTAAAAAATGTGAATTTTTGGAGCACGAAAAAATGTAGTGCGTTTAAATGTATTTTTCACCAGAAGTAAACATGTGATAATAAAAACAAAACTGCAGGCAAACTGGGGAATGTTTTTCAAAAGTAATTAATCCGAAACTGAGACACGAAGACGAAAAGTTAAGCGCAAAAAAAACACAAAAAAGAGGCAAAGACGCCGCCTAGATCAAAGCACACACGTTTTGATTTAACCGAGTGCAGGCAAACTTAGCAAACTTAAAGCATAATTTTCAGTAAGGGACACATGCAGCTGTGAGAGCTTCATGCACACATCTAACCGCGTTCATTCACACTACGAATAGATGCTGTGAATATAAGTTCTCTTACCTTTGAAAGCTTCAAATTGTATATTCTCGTGTATCCATACTTTCTTCTTGTATCCATCTTGGCACAATTCAAACACAGGCAACTTAGATGCCGCTCTCTTTCTCGACACAGCACATGTACGGCAATGTAAAAAAAAATAAAAAAAAAATAATAATAGTGCTATGACAACTGTTGCACTGAATATAAAATAATTATTTAGATTTTAGGGTTTCATATTTTCTTTTCTTTGACTTGGGATTAGCCTCATAAGCTTTTCGTTCACCTTTCCACAATAGTTTTTCAGCACAATGTTCGTGCTGCACCAGAACAAGTTCTTCAGCACGAGCTCACTTGTGTGTCCTTCTTCACATGCGTCGAAGTCAGAAGTCTCGTTGGTAGACAGCAGTTCCATTGTAAGCTCGGTGACGAACTGACGCTGGATCGGAACCTTCATAAACTCTGTCTGCTTGGACAGTTCTTGAGCAACAACGTAATTGTGTTTCATGGCATTAACGGCGAACAAAGTTGGGTAAAGGAGTCCCCCTTGATCCAATTGCTTGACAAGAGAGTAGTTCTGTGCAAGTGAAAATACTGCCGTCTTATCTTCTTCGGTAAGCGCCGCCCTGGATTTTTGACATTTCGGCTTTTTCAAAGCTGCAAAAACTGTGTACCCTGGTCCCTGCCACGGAGACTAGGACTGGGAGGGTCTAGTTCATCGCTTGTGACATTGCCTCTCCTGTAACTATATGTTGCAGCTGGGCCGTGGCGTGTCTACTTTTTTTCAAGCTGCTCTCACCGCTCGTCTTTACACCGGATTGTCGGCAACGTACTCTGCAGTCGCAGCTTATTTTCACCTTCATAAAGCTGCCTTATAGATATGTGATATTGCGAGCCAGCCAGCTGCCTGTATTTCCCGAAACGGTCTTCCAAGCTATCAGTCTGAATCTTTCCCAGGAGGACATAGCTAGTTCAGTCCGAGTTCAGTGAAGCAGCATTCCGTGATCTGTACAAGTGCACGGGTTGTTTGACGAAGTGCTCCGTGAGTCTCCTTGGTTAGCGTGCCACTGGTAAGGTTCTCGCTCTCCCATACTTCAAGCCAGGCGTCCTGCCAGTCAGAAAGACTGCACAAAAAATGCACATTGGGATCGTCCTCTGCAGAAGTCACTGGTTCTTGAAAGTCGTCTCTGAGTCGCGTTCCTTTGTTCGGCGTCCATGGTAAAATTTCCTTCAGATTCCGAGACCTCGACGATTTCATTGATTCTTTTAATAATATGAGCCACAGTTGTAGGAACAAGAAGGGGACATAGGGCGAAGGCTACAGGCTCCCGACCGTGGTTTTGAAAACGGGAGCTTGCACTACAAAGATACGTTTCTAAAAATAAAAGCGAGAGCTAGCTTGTGCTTGTCGCCTTCGCTGCCACGTCAGCGTAAAATTCAACAAAATAAATTCAATAATTAAAAAAAAAAAAACGTGAAAAGATATGAGAGTTCTCACCCTGGTATGCGTCGATAGAACCAGGTTTTTTTCGAGGAATCGCCCGCACCCATACCTTTCAGTTCTTCATCCTCCGGGAGCTTAAACACAGACACTTTCTTCGACGGCGTTTCATAGTTCCCATGGCACGCAGGGACACAGCATTAATGAGACAGGGCTAGCCCGAAAGCCGCCCGTAACTTGACAACCATCACGCGTAAACTGCCACGCACACCAAACACAAAAGACAAAAGAGACGGTTACAGCAGTTCGCTTGCTCCCGCCGCGACACTTCTGCACGCCGCCGTGCGCGAAGGAGGCAAAAATTGTCCATTGCGCAAGCCCCGGGAGACCCTGGGCTCGGAGAAAGCTAAAAACAAGCACAAAAAAAGGCCGGAGCATGCGCCGCTTGGCGTCTCTGGGAAAACACATATAAGAAAACAAAAAGAGAGCATGTGTTGCGGAGAAGCCTTCCTCTCAGGTCGGCCCACTCGTCGTGAATCTGTGACGTCACAACTCCGAGCGCTGCGGCCTGTGCTCTAGGTGGTGTTGGCTTAACCAGCCTCCAGAATGTAGTAGTTTTCTATACTTGTTTCTAAAAATAAAGCAACTACAAGAGGTACATTCTTTGATGTCTTCTATTGAGGTCACCTATAATAAAAAAGGCAGTAGGACTTGCAGGGCAATGTTTCTTGACCCCAATCATTTGTACAGAGATCAGTCCTTTGTCACCTCTCTATAGTGCAGACTGTTGTGGGGAAAAACCTTTGCCATGTGAATATGTTCGCTAAGTCTATACCTCTCTTATGGTGCCAATAGGCCTATTGATCTTCTGGTCTAAATAAGTGATATCCCAGGTGCCACCACAAATGAATTTAGTTGGCATAGGAAAGGCATCCTGTATTCCAATTAAGTGAAATTCTCACTAAACTGTAAACATGCCTCGGGCTCTTCGAAGTCATGGCATACCACTGTTTGAATCATTCTTTTAGGGGCGAAGCTCCTTAGGGGCTAGCCATGTCCGTCCGCCGTCCGCCCTAGGCCCGGCGTCGGGTGCTCGTGCTTCTGCTCGTGCTTCTGCTCGTGAGATCACGTGCTCACGAGCACGTGAGCACATGCTCACGTGCTCTTGTAGGGCAAAAAAAAAAATTGGAAAAAAAAAGATGAAAAAATTATGAAAAAAGAAAAAGAAGAAAAAAAAAGAGTAGGGGGTTCCGAGATGCCATCCCATCTGTCTGCTTAAAAAAAGAAAAAGAAGAAAACCACACATTCTCCTACTGACATGAATGAAAAGGCTCAAAGAAAAAGAAGAAAAAAAAAAGAGTAGGGGGTTCTGAGATGCCATCCCATCTGTCTGCTTAAAAAAAGAAAAAGAAGAAAACCACACATTCTCCTACTGACATGAATGAAAAGGCTCAAAGAAAAAGAAGAAAAAAAAAAGAGTAGGGGGTTCTGAGATGCCATCCCATCTGTCTGCTTAAAAAAAGAAAAAGAAGAAAACCACACATTCTCCTACTGACATGAATGAAAAGGCTCAAAGAAAAAGAAGAAAAAAAAAAGAGTAGGGGGTTCTGAGATGCCATCCCATCTGTCTGCTTAAAAAAAGAAAAAGAAGAAAACCACACATTCTCCTACTGACATGAATGAAAAGGCTCAAAGAAAAAGAAGAAAAAAAAAAGAGTAGGGGGTTCTGAGATGCCATCCCATCTGTCTGCTTAAAAAAAGAAAAAGAAGAAAACCACACATTCTCCTACTGACATGAATGAAAAGGCTCAAAGAAAAAGAAGAAAAAAAAAGAGTAGGGGGTTCTGAGATGCCATCCCATCTGTCTGCTTAAAAAAAGAAAAAGAAGAAAACCACACATTCTCCTACTGACATGAATGAAAAGGCTCAAAGAAAAAGAAGAAAAAAAAAAGAGTAGGGGGTTCTGAGATGCCATCCCATCTGTCTGCTTAAAAAAAGAAAAAGAAGAAAACCACACATTCTCCTACTGACATGAATGGAAAGGCTCAAAGAAAAAGAAGAAAAAAAAAGAGTAGGGGGTTCTGAGATGCCATCCCATCTGTCTGCTTAAAAAAAGAAAAAGAAGAAAACCATACATTCTCCTACTGACATGAATGAAAAGGCTCAAAGAAAAAGAAGAAAAAAAAAGAGTAGGGGGTTCTGAGATGCCATCCCATCTGTCTGCTTAAAAAAAGAAAAAGAAGAAAACCACACATTCTCCTACTGACATGAATGAAAAGGCTCAAAGAAAAAGAAGAAAAAAAAAAAGAGTAGGGGGTTCTGAGATGCCATCCCATCTGTCTGCTTAAAAAAAGAAAAAGAAGAAAACCACACATTCTCCTACTGACATGAATGAAAAGGCTCAAAGAAAAAGAAGAAAAAAAAAAGAGTAGGGGGTTCTGAGATGCCATCCCATCTGTCTGCTTAAAAAAAGAAAAAGAAGAAAACCACACATTCTCCTACTGACATGAATGAAAAGGCTCAAAGAAAAATAAAAAAAAGAGTAGGGGGTTCTGAGATGCCATCCCATCTGTCTGCTTAAAAAAAGAAAAAGAAGAAAACCACACATTCTCCTACTGACATGAATGAAAAGGCTCGGCATGCTGCGGCTCGGTGTCTACGCAGACAAGCACCACCAGAGCTTCGCCCCAAGCAACATCATTCACCACGTGGAGATGCGGTCAATTTTTTCATGAGCATTTTGTTACTGAAGACTCAATACACTTGTAATCGTAAGACCAGATTATAAGAGGCAATGATATCAACATGGATATGTGGTGCAGTAAATTTCTAGGAAATATGGATGTGTGATACACAGTAAGTGTTTAGAACAACTTGGTCTCAGCCTTTTATGTTAAAGGGCCCCTGAAAAGAAAAATGTTTCTTTTTTAAAGGGTCTGGTTGACACGTGTATAAAAAAATAAATTTTACGCAAAATATATATATATTTTTTTTAATATTGACGGCGAGAGATTTATTTGAAATTTTGCGTGCAAATTCCATGACGTCACAGAATGGTAATTCGCTTTTTCGACCTCAACAAGATGGTCTTTCGCTCTTGCCACCTCAACGTGAAGGTGAAGCTGTTCCACCTCTCCTACACACTCCCGAAATGCCGAGAGAGAAAAAAAGTGGAAAGGAGGTGACTACCAACTAAATTGCGTCTCGCGCCGTCAATATTGCTCTAAAAAAAATTTTCTTTTGTGTAAAATTCATTTTTTGACATGCGTATCCCAACCAGACTGTTTAAAAAAAAATCATTTTTTTTCTTTTCAGGGGCCCTTTAAAAGTGTCTTGCCCATGTCTCTGGTATCCTCTTCCACAGAAATGCTGCTTATACATTTCCTAGAAGCGTGTATAGGCATAGGAACTTTTGTAACATGGCTCATTTCAAGGTGTGGTGAACCGAAATTTGAATTTAAAAAAACCATGCAGGAGATGTAGGCAGGACGTTACAATCCATACAACACTGCTCGTAAGGCGATATCTCAGATGGACGACCATATTTTTGGAAAAAGAGGTCGAGATTGAGCCAGGCCGACGAGGCAGGTGACGTCAAGACATCTCGTTTCCTCCTCTCTTCGCTTCGCTCCCTCAAGGCGACGAGGCAGAGAAGACACGAGGCCGTTCCCTCTCCTTCTCGGTGAAACAAGACATAAACATATCTGTCAAATGCGCCTCCTTATTTTGAAAAATACGATCATCCGTTCGAGATATCGCTGTACGAGCGATGTTTTGGTGTTTGTAGCATCCCGTTGCACGCTTTTGCCGCCATGTTTTGTTGAGTCAAGATTTTGGTTCAGCATCCCTTTAAGGGCCTGAAGAAAGTGATCCAGCAAATGATTTATCGTAGGGTTGTTTATTTTATTTATTTAATGTTGTTTATGGAAGGTAGACTTTCTGACAACACACAAGAAAATGTACATTTGAAAACAGTTAATGCTTGCATCAGAGCCCTATACGCTGGGAGAGTTTGGATGGAGCCTGTCGCCCGCTAAAACAAGCAGACTTTACGATAACACAAAATGGAGGATTTTGCTTTTGGCCACTCCACTTATGTGCGCTAGTCCAAATGCGCGGTTAGTAGTTGTTTTATAAACACAATTTCTTCTACTCTGACATTTTGTTATGCCTGCAGTACTATATTCAAGCACTGGCCATCTTTCGTTCATCACCAAAAACATAACTTACAAATAAGCTTTTTTTTTTGGTTTTAAACTAAATTAGGCCTAACAAAAATTAATCTGCCGATTTTTGAAGAGATTGTAGCAGATAAGCAAGCTTGAGCTTCTACTACGTGTGCAGTGCCAAGAGCACTTACTTAAACGATAAACACTTTTATTACAATGGTGGCTCACAGCATACTTTGCGTGCCTAATTCAGGGTGGGTTTGAAATTCGATAACTCAAAATGGTGGAGGCAAGGGGCCGCCTTCTCGTTGCCTAACTTCCAGCTGTGGTTGCTGGATTGTCGGAATCTTCAAAAGAGTGCCAAACTCTCCCAGTATAAAGGGCTCTGGCTTGCATAATGCTTCTTTGTGCCTGCTGTTTTAGTAGATGGGTTGCAAGACCTTGTATGTTTCCTAGCTGACAGTCATTTGTCCCATTCATTTCAGTATATAACCTTGGCCAGCCTGGTACATATGCAGGCAACGACGCAATTGTTGCCTTTGCCAGGCTCCACGAACTTGTTATAGTTATTCATCAACTAAATACTCCTCTATGGCAGGTGAGTCCTCCTAAGGTGTTCTGTAGTCTCTTAACCACAGTCACTCACTTTGTGTAAATTGTGACCTCGTTAAATCGAGTGATGACAGGGGCAGATCCAGAACTCCGTTTTGGGGGGGGGCAGGAAAATTTGTAACGATACTATTCTAACATTCTTTCTTGTGCACCGGGGGGTCCACCCATGTCGAATTGCCCCTCGAGAAGGGGGGAGGGGGGGTCAACTTTGTTTGAGGGGGGGGGGGGGGGTCACCTTCGTTGCCCCCCCCCCCCCCTCCCTCCTGGATTTGCCCCTGAGCGATGAGAATTCACTGCATCTTTACCGTACGTCTTTACCAATGCTTTGGGGCTGCTGCGAATTACCTTAATTAGACTATCGCAAAAAGACGTGGAAAATACTTGTCTGATGGTCTGACCTTTGGAGATACGATAAAAATTTGACAGTCAAACATTTTAAGCATACCTCAAGCCCCGTTGTGTTCTAATATATAAGCTTTGCAGTTGGGCTAACGCAAACATTCGAGGCCACAATTTAAAGCTTCGTTGTAAACTGGCTAACCCGGAGGTTTCTACAAGATGATTCGGGGCAACTCTGCTCAAAAATCATACCAAACTAAATGACTGGTATTGCTTTGGCGGCACAAAATATGATGACAGCCAAAATATTAAGTTAAAGTGTAGTTGCATACTCACTAAATCTGCTATTAAAGACACGGCCAACTGCTCTTCAGCAGGTTAGCTGTTAGTCAAGCAGCATTGGCTTACGACTAGGGTTCCGTGTTTTTGGATAAATCTGATAAACTCCAAGAAAAGCTCGAAAGTAAAATCTTTGACAATTCTGATATATAAAAAAAACTCTAAATTTCATCGTCACAATGGCAAAATAAAAAGTAAAAAAGGACCGTATATTACAAATAAAGTTTGTCAGAAGACAAGTTTAGTAATCCTAAAAAAAAAAAGTTTAAATTTTTTTTTTTAATTTTGGCCAATTGACAAGAGGGAGTTTCCCATTTATCTGGTCAAGGTTTGTTCAGTACAGGGGGGTAATGTACTTCTAAAGCACAGCAAAAGTCAGTGTTCTGGTTTCCAGTTTATACCATTCAGAGGGAGTAGGTGTTTTCATAAAAGGGAAACCTGTAGATAGAGAACAGGAAGAGCAGCTAAAGGTTTGAGGCGTCCGGGAGTTTGGCTATTTTAAAGTATCGACGTATATCCAAGTAACATGGTTTTCAAGATTGTTCAGTACAGGGGGGTAATGTACTTCTAAAGCACAGCAAAAGTCAGTGTTCTGGTTTCCAGTTTATACCATTCAGAGGGAGTAGGTGTTTTCATAAAAGGGAAACCTGTAGATAGAGAACAGGAAGAGCAGCTAAAGGTTTGAGGCGTCCGGGAGTTTGGCTATTTTAAAGTATCGACGTATATCCAAGTAACATGGTTTTCAAGATTGTTCAGTACAGGGGGGTAATGTACTTCTAAAGCACAGCAAAAGTCAGTGTTCTGGTTTCCAGTTTATACCATTCAGAGGGAGTAGGTGTTTTCATAAAAGGGAAACCTGTAGATAGAGAACAGGAAGAGCAGCTAAAGGTTTGAGGCGTCCGGGAGTTTGGCTATTTTAAAGTATCGACGTATATCCAAGTAACATGGTTTTCAAGATTGTTCAGTACAGGGGGGTAATGTACTTCTAAAGCACAGCAAAAGTCAGTGTTCTGGTTTCCAGTTTATACCATTCAGAGGGAGTAGGTGTTTTCATAAAAGGGAAACCTGTAGATAGAGAACAGGAAGAGCAGCTAAAGGTTTGAGGCGTCCGGGAGTTTGGCTATTTTAAAGTATCGACGTATATCCAAGTAACATGGTTTTCAAGATTGTTCAGTACAGGGGGGTAATGTACTTCTAAAGCACAGCAAAAGTCAGTGTTCTGGTTTCCAGTTTATACCATTCAGAGGGAGTAGGTGTTTTCATAAAAGGGAAACCTGTAGATAGAGAACAGGAAGAGCAGCTAAAGGTTTGAGGCGTCCGGGAGTTTGGCTATTTTAAAGTATCGACGTATATCCAAGTAACATGGTTTTCAAGATTGTTCAGTACAGGGGGGTAATGTACTTCTAAAGCACAGCAAAAGTCAGTGTTCTGGTTTCCAGTTTATACCATTCAGAGGGAGTAGGTGTTTTCATAAAAGGGAAACCTGTAGATAGAGAACAGGAAGAGCAGCTAAAGGTTTGAGGCGTCCGGGAGTTTGGCTATTTTAAAGTATCGACGTATATCCAAGTAACATGGTTTTCAAGATTGTTCAGTACAGGGGGGTAATGTACTTCTAAAGCACAGCAAAAGTCAGTGTTCTGGTTTCCAGTTTATACCATTCAGAGGGAGTAGGTGTTTTCATAAAAGGGAAACCTGTAGATAGAGAACAGGAAGAGCAGCTAAAGGTTTGAGGCGTCCGGGAGTTTGGCTATTTTAAAGTATCGACGTATATCCAAGTAACATGGTTTTCAAGATTGTTCAGTACAGGGGGGTAATGTACTTCTAAAGCACAGCAAAAGTCAGTGTTCTGGTTTCCAGTTTATACATTCAGAGGGAGTAGGTGTTTTCATAAAAGGGAAACCTGTAGATAGAGAACAGGAAGAGCAGCTAAAGGTTTGAGGCGTCCGGGAGTTTGGCTATTTTAAAGTATCGACGTATATCCAAGTAACATGGTTTTCAAGATTGTTCAGTACAGGGGGGTAATGTACTTCTAAAGCACAGCAAAAGTCAGTGTTCTGGTTTCCAGTTTATACCATTCAGAGGGAGTAGGTGTTTTCATAAAAGGGAAACCTGTAGATAGAGAACAGGAAGAGCAGCTAAAGGTTTGAGGCGTCCGGGAGTTTGGCTATTTTAAAGTATCGACGTATATCCAAGTAACATGGTTTTCAAGATTGTTCAGTACAGGGGGGTAATGTACTTCTAAAGCACAGCAAAAGTCAGTGTTCTGGTTTCCAGTTTATACCATTCAGAGGGAGTAGGTGTTTTCATAAAAGGGAAACCTGTAGATAGAGAACAGGAAGAGCAGCTAAAGGTTTGAGGCGTCCGGGAGTTTGGCTATTTTAAAGTATCGACGTATATCCAAGTAACATGGTTTTCAAGATTGTTCAGTACAGGGGGGTAATGTACTTCTAAAGCACAGCAAAAGTCAGTGTTCTGGTTTCCAGTTTGGATTCAGAGGGAGTAGGTGTTTTCATAAAAGGGAAACCTGTAGATAGAGAACAGGAAGAGCAGCTAAAGGTTTGAGGCGTCCGGGAGTTTGGCTATTTTAAAGTATCGACGTATATCCAAGTAACATGGTTTTCAAGATTGTTCAGTACAGGGGGGTAATGTACTTCTAAAGCACAGCAAAAGTCAGTGTTCTGGTTTCCAGTTTGGATTCAGAGGGAGTAGGTGTTTTCATAAAAGGGAAACCTGTAGATAGAGAACAGGAAGAGCAGCTAAAGGTTTGAGGCGTCCGGGAGTTTGGCTATTTTAAAGTATCGACGTATATCCAAGTAACATGGTTTTCAAGATTGTTCAGTACAGGGGGGTAATGTACTTCTAAAGCACAGCAAAAGTCAGTGTTCTGGTTTCCAGTTTATACCATTCAGAGGGAGTAGGTGTTTTCATAAAAGGGAAACCTGTAGATAGAGAACAGGAAGAGCAGCTAAAGGTTTGAGGCGTCCGGGAGTTTGGCTATTTTAAAGTATCGACGTATATCCAAGTAACATGGTTTTCAAGATTGTTCAGTACAGGGGGGTAATGTACTTCTAAAGCACAGCAAAAGTCAGTGTTCTGGTTTCCAGTTTAGACCATTCAGAGGGAGTAGGTGTTTTCATAAAAGGGAAACCTGTAGATAGAGAACAGGAAGAGCAGCTAAAGGTTTGAGGCGTCCGGGAGTTTGGCTATTTTAAAGTATCGACGTATATCCAAGTAACATGGTTTTCAAGATTGTTCAGTACAGGGGGGTAATGTACTTCTAAAGCACAGCAAAAGTCAGTGTTCTGGTTTCCAGTTTATACCATTCAGAGGGAGTAGGTGTTTTCATAAAAGGGAAACCTGTAGATAGAGAACAGGAAGAGCAGCTAAAGGTTTGAGGCGTCCGGGAGTTTGGCTATTTTAAAGTATCGACGTATATCCAAGTAACATGGTTTTCAAG
Source organism: Ixodes persulcatus (assembly GCA_013358835.2). NCBI lineage: Eukaryota > Metazoa > Arthropoda > Arachnida > Ixodida > Ixodidae > Ixodes > Ixodes persulcatus. Next base: position 62,482 of record JABSTQ010003377.1, read on the forward strand.
ATTGTTCAGTACAGGGGGGTAATGTACTTCTAAAGCACAGCAAAAGTCAGTGTTCTGGTTTCCAGTTTGGATTCAGAGGGAGTAGGTGTTTTCATAAAAGGGAAACCTGTAGATAGAGAACAGGAAGAGCAGCTAAAGGTTTGAGGCGTCCGGGAGTTTGGCTATTTTAAAGTATCGACGTATATCCAAGTAACATGGTTTTCAAGATTGTTCAGTACAGGGGGGTAATGTACTTCTAAAGCACAGCAAAAGTCAGTGTTCTGGTTTCCAGTTTATACCATTCAGAGGGAGTAGGTGTTTTCATAAAAGGGAAACCTGTAGATAGAGAACAGGAAGAGCAGCTAAAGGTTTGAGGCGTCCGGGAGTTTGGCTATTTTAAAGTATCGACGTATATCCAAGTAACATGGTTTTCAAGATTGTTCAGTACAGGGGGGTAATGTACTTCTAAAGCACAGCAAAAGTCAGTGTTCTGGTTTCCAGTTTGGATTCAGAGGGAGTAGGTGTTTTCATAAAAGGGAAACCTGTAGATAGAGAACAGGAAGAGCAGCTAAAGGTTTGAGGCGTCCGGGAGTTTGGCTATTTTAAAGTATCGACGTATATCCAAGTAACATGGTTTTCAAGATTGTTCAGTACAGGGGGGTAATGTACTTCTAAAGCACAGCAAAAGTCAGTGTTCTGGTTTCCAGTTTGATACATTCAGAGGGAGTAGGTGTTTTCATAAAAGGGAAACCTGTAGATAGAGAACAGGAAGAGCAGCTAAAGGTTTGAGGCGTCCGGGAGTTTGGCTATTTTAAAGTATCGACGTATATCCAAGTAACATGGTTTTCAAGATTGTTCAGTACAGGGGGGTAATGTACTTCTAAAGCACAGCAAAAGTCAGTGTTCTGGTTTCCAGTTTGGATTCAGAGGGAGTAGGTGTTTTCATAAAAGGGAAACCTGTAGATAGAGAACAGGAAGAGCAGCTAAAGGTTTGAGGCGTCCGGGAGTTTGGCTATTTTAAAGTATCGACGTATATCCAAGTAACATGGTTTTCAAGATTGTTCAGTACAGGGGGGTAATGTACTTCTAAAGCACAGCAAAAGTCAGTGTTCTGGTTTCCAGTTTATACCATTCAGAGGGAGTAGGTGTTTTCATAAAAGGGAAACCTGTAGATAGAGAACAGGAAGAGCAGCTAAAGGTTTGAGGCGTCCGGGAGTTTGGCTATTTTAAAGTATCGACGTATATCCAAGTAACATGGTTTTCAAGATTTGTCGTGGGGCAATTAGTATTGCCAATCGCAAGGGAACCAAATGCCAAATCCAGCAGCAGAAATTAGCTATCGGTAATTTTTTGCGAATTTAGTGTTGGTTTTTGTTCAGATATTATTTATTTTTATTTAAAAAAAGTAAGAAGGAAGTAAAATTAAACTTCGAAATTTGGATAATTGAGACTCTAAAAGGACCCCGAATTCCCAGCAAAAAATAAAACACCCTCCGAATTTCACAAAAAATGAACTCCGAAAACACGGAATCCTAGCTATGATGTACCGTCGGTGCTTTGGTTTTCCTCCCATGCCTTTCCTTCATTCATTAAAGTAGTAACTTAAGCTGCTTCCCGCAATTTAATATTTTTTGCTTCGTTTTAGCGGTTTCTGTGAGCCTTGGGTGCATTCTCTTTTTGTATATTAGTGCTCCTGCATGTAAGCTATGCAATCAAGTTGTGCTGTTCTGCACTGTGCCACCGCATGAAAGCGCCAAAGGCAAGTTAAGGCCCCAGAAAGAAGCGTCTTCTGAGCGAATAATGAGCTTTCTACGAAACACTTGGTGCAAACTGATTTTTCCCACATGCGCTACATACGTACAACGCATAGGACTAAAAGACAAGCGGCTTCCCTCACTTGGAATTGATAGCTCGGCGAGGTGCTGCATGTTGTACCACATACAGCAGAACTGACATGACGTTGCTGAGCTGATCACTGTTGTCATCCCTTTCCAGGTAGTTTCGGTTTGGCCGTAGACGCCCGAAACCAAACTTTGAGCCATAATATTTGAAAAAATAGTCGCGATATCGAGAAAAAATATTCCTCGTAATTCGGGTACACTGACTGCGCTGAGAGCAGTTGTAATCCCAACTTTAAAAATATTGACCGGAGCTGCCCTTTAACGTAGAAATTGAATGCAAACGAGCCAAATTCGCCGTTAAAGTCTTCCTTTTATCGTTGTGACACGCGCAGGTGAAAGGAACCGACAAGCCGAATGCGGTTGAGCTTCATCTGTCGTACCACAATGGAGACCACTACAACAGCGTCCGGAAGATCGGCGATAATACTCAAAGTCCCGCATGCATCCGATTAGCTGTAAGCCAACACGAAGTTTGAATGCTCGTATGTTGTGTGTCTCCCTCTTAGTCGCCCCTGGTTTGGCAATTGTAGGTTCATCCATTGCTTTCAATGCCCGCATGCGACGCATGACGACTGTGAGAGCCGACGGCGACGTTCGTGTATTTTTTGTACATAGTCATAATATATTAGACACGGATAAATATGAATACGAACGTGCCCGGCCCCTGAGCTGTACGAAGGATGTGCTTTCAATAAACAGATGCAGGAGCTCGCTGTGAAGAGAGTTATGAAACCATAATCCTCGTGTTTTGTGTCCTTGGGCGTGATCCTTTTGCTTTTGTTTTTGCTCGTGACGTTGGAAGGTATCATGCTCACCCTTCCCCAGTTTGCCATCCCAACCATCCCTGCAGCCTCCAGTATGCCTCACTGTTCAGTTCCTCGAGTTTTTGCTTTTCGCATAGCCAGGACGCACTCGAACGGGCGGACTAACCAGAGTAACGGTAGACCCTCAGTCGTCCCGCGACTTTGTTCCGAAAGCGAAAGCCGCTTCCTAGGCAGTAACGCCTACACTAAGACCATCCCAGTGCAGTGCCCAAGGTGAAGAAGCATCGTTTTGATTTCATTAACTTGCATCATCTAGTGCATCATGCCATTCTCTGTGTCCTTCTTTGCTGGTTTGGCTTCCGTGTGCGGCTGTCCAGCCCTGCATGCCCTGTACCTGCGCGCCGTGTCAGGCATGCTCTAGAAGGGTACTTCCTCTTTTTTGTGGCCCAAGGCAACAGGCGCATCTCAAGTTCTTTCTGCATGCTCTAAGTTCCCCCAGGTGACAAGCTTGGCTCTTGTCGTCCATGCCAAGCCTGAGGCAGTTCAATGCCGGCCTGATTCTCCTTCTTCCGACGGCATTCAACCTTTCTCTCTCTCGCTGCGTCTTTTCTTCTGCTCACTGAGTTGCACGATGTCCGAGTGTTCTGTTCCAGTTTTTCCCGCACTTTGGAAAAACTGGACCTGCCTGACTGTGTGCCCCAGTAAACCAATTCATTCTTCGATGCTTCTTTGGACAAAAGGCACCGAGGGCCGAGAAACAGCAAGAGCCGAGCAGAAAGGATGCCCCCAGCGAACAGACGGCGGCGCAACTAGAAGAGCAAGTCATGCTTGAGACTGGAGTCCAGGTAGGCCTATCCGCAGGGCATACCTTGCCGAAAGGCCGAGAATGCTCGAACATAGAAGCTAGTTTACCACATTAGGAACCTCTGTTTTGTTTTGCTCGTTTATCTTGTGTCCTCAACATGTTACAAACTAGTGTCCTTGTAGAGGACAGTTTTAATGTAGAATAAGGTACAGGGTAGGTTACGTAGAGAAAAAGTGACATGAGAGTGGACATGACGTGACATTATCGGCGTCGTGTGACATGTCCCGCTGAAATGAGCAGATTTCAATGAGTTCAACTAATCAATCGGGAACCGTTGCAGTACTGCAACGGTTCCCGATGTCACACCGTTGTCACTACTGCAGCTGTGCTCCCTCGTGGCTGGTGCCTCATGAGTGTCGCCAAATGGTGAATTCCGTTGCGAGATGCTGGATATCTGATAAAATTCTGGAACCCTTGGTGTCCTGGTTAGTGAACCACGACACTAGACAAAATCTGGTGGAATTTGGAAACAAATCTTTCGTGACCCGAAGCGACTGAAAGGGCTACCGGTGTCGCATTAAAGTGGCCGTTGTTCGGTGGCACAAGCAGCTGCTCGGTTCAAGTAGAGCTTTGGCGGACTATAGTGGAGCCGCAAAGTCAAAGGTTGAGATGGCCATGTCAAAAGAGACAGTTTCATAAAAGCGATCTGCCAGGGAGTACACATAATGATTCTTTCTCGTTTTATTAAAACATGCACATCTCGAGTGCGAGAAAGATTCTTTTTTGTTTTTTTGGGCTCGCAACAAAACTTTGGAAAAAAAAAAGCCGTTTTGCACAATGTGTGAAGTATGCGCAGAACATTATTTTCTTCTTCTTAAGGTGGCATCACAACAAATGGTGGCATTTGCGCTCTGCTGGTCCATTTCGTTTCATAGTAGCTTTGTCTCGTTCATTACGTTGAGATGTGTGAATCTGTACCGGAAACTGATTGGGTTAATTCACATTTTTCCTAAAATATCTTCCAAAAATGAACGCTCAATCTTTCTAGGGATTATTTATGTTAATTCTGTTGTTTGGCGAAATCGGGGGAAGTCTCGACGGTTGTTTGGCATCGCACCCAGTTTCTTCACCCGGCATCGCTGCCTCATGACGGTTGCGTGACAGAATCGTGCCATTGTGTCACGTGATGCAGCACGAGCCTACGAGTCTCGGTACAGGTGCGATTCCGCCGACGTTAACGACCCTCTAGCGTGTTTTGATGCGCAGGAATTGGGTCGGGGGTGACCAAAACGGGCTGCAATTTTTACAAATAGAAATGATTCCAGCTGTCTCTGTCCTCACCTGGGATCACTTGTGCATGAGTGACTGTCAACATCTTGGACACCCGAGACTGTTCCTAGTCCCAGGTGTTGTTGGAAGTTCACCAGCTTGCCTGCACCCTCTTCGTTATTTCTATCGAGTGACTAGTTCTACGATACCTGACCGACTCGTGTCATGTGGACTATGGTCGGTGACAGGTTAAGAGTAGTGTGGGAGCTCTTCCCTGTCCCTATCCACCTTAGCAGAGCAAACGCTGGAGTAGGAGGCGACCTCCTCTCCAGCGTTCCGACCACTGGTACGTCTAAGCTCGCTATAACAGACCTTGATTTTGAACAAGATTTCTGTCTGTTGCAAAAGAAGTATGTTGTATGCAGATACGAAGTTGAGTCAATGGTATGTAGAAGGCAACCAACCGAACTTCATAAATTGGTATGTCATATCTAAACGTCTGTTGTAACCAGGTCTGTTGTAACGAGCTTAGATCTTGGTATCTTGGAAAGGAAACAGCGAACGTGTTGTGTTGGAATTGTCCCCACAGCTAAGAGTTGCGCCAATCGCGTTTTTGTCGCTTTGCTACAGACTGGATGCCAAGACGTTGGTGCCTCTCGAGCGGCCCGTTGCCTTTTGCACTTTCTGCCAGTCTTTTTTGGTTTGCCTAAAGGCCGAAACGGGCCGAAGTGGAAGATGTTGGAAGCAAGTAGGCAAAGAAGGAAGCGGGTGAAAAGGCTCGAGGGAACCTAAAACATTGTGGGGCATTTGCAGAGGATGTCTGGCAGAGTTGCTCTCTAGAGCCAGTTTGTACTCTTTATTCGCAACCCTATTATGCAGTCAATGGGGGAGCTCTGGCTGTTTTTTAGCTACCCAAACTAAACACATTTTGAGAACACCCAGGCTTCACTATTCCCCACGTGCTATTCACTATCTCTAAACTCAAAATAGCTATTGAAGGAAGCGGGTGAAAAGGCTCGAGGGAACCTAAAACATTGTGGGGCATTTGCAGAGGATGTCTGGCAGAGTTGCTCTCTAGAGCCAGTTTGTACTCTTTATTTGCAACCCTATTATGCAGTCAATGGGGGAGCTCTGGCTGTTTTTTTAGCTACCCAAACTAAACACATTTTGAGAACACCCAGGCTTCACTATTCCCCACGTGCTATTCACTATCTCTAAACTCAAAATAGCTATTGAAGGAAGCGGGTGAAAAGGCTCGAGGGAACCTAAAACATTGTGGGGCATTTGCAGAGGATGTCTGGCAGAGTTGCTCTCTAGAGCCAGTTTGTACTCTTTATTTGCAACCCTATTATGCAGTCTGGTGTTTAGCTACCCAAACTAAACACATTTTGAGAACATCCAGGCTTCACTATTCCCCACGTGCTATTCACTATCTCTAAACTCAAAATAGCTATTGAAGGAAGCGGGTGAAAAGGCTCGAGGGAACCTAAAACATTGTGGGGCATTTGCAGAGGATGTCTGGCAGAGTTGCTCTCTAGAGCCAGTTTGTACTCTTTATTTGCAACCCTATTATGCAGTCTGGTGTTTAGCTACCCAAACTAAACACATTTTGAGAACACCCAGGCTTCACTATTCCCCACGTGCTATTCACTATCTCTAAACTCAAAATAGCTATTGAAGGAAGCGGGTGAAAAGGCTCGAGGGAACCTAAAACATTGTGGGGCATTTGCAGAGGATGTCTGGCAGAGTTGCTCTCTAGAGCCAGTTTGTACTCTTTATTTGCAACCCTATTATGCAGTCTGGTGTTTAGCTACCCAAACTAAACACATTTTGAGAACACCCAGGCTTCACTATTCCCCACGTGCTATTCACTATCTCTAAACTCAAAATAGCTATTGAAGGAAGCGGGTGAAAAGGCTCGAGGGAACCTAAAACATTGTGGGGCATTTGCAGAGGATGTCTGGCAGAGTTGCTCTCTAGAGCCAGTTTGTACTCTTTATTTGCAACCCTATTATGCAGTCTGGTGTTTAGCTACCCAAACTAAACACATTTTGAGAACACCCAGGCTTCACTATTCCCCACGTGCTATTCACTATCTCTAAACTCAAAATAGCTATTGAAGGAAGCGGGTGAAAAGGCTCGAGGGAACCTAAAACATTGTGGGGCATTTGCAGAGGATGTCTGGCAGAGTTGCTCTCTAGAGCCAGTTTGTACTCTTTATTTGCAACCCTATTATGCAGTCTGGTGTTTAGCTACCCAAACTAAACACATTTTGAGAACACCCAGGCTTCACTATTCCCCACGTGCTATTCACTATCTCTAAACTCAAAATAGCTATTGAAGGAAGCGGGTGAAAAGGCTCGAGGGAACCTAAAACATTGTGGGGCATTTGCAGAGGATGTCTGGCAGAGTTGCTCTCTAGAGCCAGTTTGTACTCTTTATTTGCAACCCTATTATGCAGTCTGGTGTTTAGCTACCCAAACTAAACACATTTTGAGAACACCCAGGCTTCACTATTCCCCACGTGCTATTCACTATCTCTAAACTCAAAATAGCTATTGAAGGAAGCGGGTGAAAAGGCTCGAGGGAACCTAAAACATTGTGGGGCATTTGCAGAGGATGTCTGGCAGAGTTGCTCTCTAGAGCCAGTTTGTACTCTTTATTTGCAACCCTATTATGCAGTCAATGGGGGAGCTCTGGCTGTTTTTTAAGCTACCCAAACTAAACACATTTTGAGAACACCCAGGCTTCACTATTCCCCACGTGCTATTCACTATCTCTAAACTCAAAATAGCTATTGAAGGAAGCGGGTGAAAAGGCTCGAGGGAACCTAAAACATTGTGGGGCATTTGCAGAGGATGTCTGGCAGAGTTGCTCTCTAGAGCCAGTTTGTACTCTTTATTTGCAACCCTATTATGCAGTCTGGTGTTTAGCTACCCAAACTAAACACATTTTGAGAACACCCAGGCTTCACTATTCCCCACGTGCTATTCACTATCTCTAAACTCAAAATAGCTATTGAAGGAAGCGGGTGAAAAGGCTCGAGGGAACCTAAAACATTGTGGGGCA